>SCLG01002841.1:0-13517 GCA_004367875.1 Oikopleura albicans
TGGCTTATTTATTAAAAAAAATTTGTACTATCAGAATTTAATTGAACAATTGAACTAAAAAGTATACTAAAATATACGGTGATGCACCAAGAACGACAAAAGTTAATTAAGTTAATTTAAATAAGAGTCGCTTATATTAAAAAAGGGTCATTATTTCGGAAAACATGCCTTTAAAAAATTTGGAACATAGGGAAAAGATCGAGACGTCTACGAATTAAAAAAAACTAAGTTAAAAGCAGAAATAGGATTCAAACGTATTTTAATTACAATTTTTTGACCCGATAACGGCGCAGTGCGTAGGTGGGGTAGCTGGAAAATTTTTAATCGAAATTTTAACCCGATAACGGGTTTTGACCCGATAAAGGGTGACCCGATAACGGCGCAGGTGGTGTATAAGGGATTACGACGAAAATTTTAACGTCATATTTTCTACTTGATATATATACAAAAAAAAAGAAAAAATATAAGACATCGAATGGTGTTAATTTCATATTTCTGCGATATGCAGATAACGTTTTATGATTTTATTAAGTTTAGATTTATTATTTCTTTTTCTTCGTAAAAACGATCTTCCAATTAATTTTTTTCAATTTTTGTAACGTCAATAAGCTTGAANCAAAGGTCTATTATACTTTCGAACAATTAAAGATTCAAATACAAAAAAAATCATTTGAATATCACATCCGTACCGCCCAGAATTGACGATTGAAAACATGGTTTCGCGAGACCATTAAAAACGTGGCCCTGGTCCGAATTTTCGCAAACGTGGACGAGTTAAGTTTAGATTTATTATTTCTTTTTCTTCGTAAAAACGATCTTCCAATTAATTTTTTTTCAATTTTTCTAACGTCAATAAGCTTGAAATATTTATGTGTTTTTAATAGAGGTATAAAAACGAAAAAAAATTTTTTTTGTCAGTTCGTGTAAAAAATGCAGATTTCTCTCATCAAGCGCCTTAAGACTTTGAAGCGTAATTTAGGAATTACTGACAGATTTTTTTTTCGGAATAAAATTAAAGTGAGTAAGCTGACCAATTATCTTTTATCTAAAACACGAAACGTAATTGTTTTCATATGTTTGAACTCTCTAATGACANGTCGGAAATTGTCATTAGAGATCCGATCAAAAAATTCCCGCTCGTGCGCTCATCAGGCCGGTCCCTGATTGGACATCACGGATAATAACAAATTGCGCAATTTGTTATTATCCGTGATGTCCAATCAGGGACCGGCCTGATGAGCGCACGAGCGGGAATTTTTTGATCGGATCTCTAATGACAATTTCCGACTATATAAAAGTCTTAATTTCCACTATTTTTTTTTAAATGTTCACTTTAGTAGTATGCCAAAATTAGAAAAAGTTATAGAGTTTGCGCCTTTTATAAACACTACTTTTATTGATAAAGAAATATGGAACCCTATTTAACCAACATGAGTACTGGACAGAGATGCCTTTTCTACTTTAGGCATAATACTAAAGTGAATGTTTAAAAAAATGAAACATATGAAAACAATTACGTTTCATTTTTTAGATGAAAGATAATTGGTCAGCTTGCTCACTTTTATTTTATTCCGAAAAAAAATCTGTCTGTAATTCCCAAATTACGCTTCAAAGTCTTAAGGCGCTTGATGAGAGAAATTTGCATTTTTTACACGAACTGACAAAAAAATTTTTTTTTCGTTTTTATACCTCTATTTAAATGACAAAAATATTTCAAGCTTATTTACGTTAAAAAAATTGAAAAAAAATAATTAAAAGATCGTTTTTACGAAGAAAAAGAAATAATAATTCTAAACTTAATAAAATCATGAAAGGTTATCTGCATATCGCAGAAATATGAAATTAACACCATTCGATTTCTTATATTTTTTCCTTTCTTTTTTGTATATATATCAAGTAGAAAATATGACGTTAAAATTTTCTTCGTAATCCCTTATACTTAGATCACTCATTTTATATTGAGCGGGCTCGAAATATGCTAAAAACTCCTTTTTTATTTTCGTGTCGCCCGCTGCTGCGCTGAGTTGGCAGGAGGAGTGCGGGTAAAGTTCATATGCTCCCGCCCGTTTGGACAAATGTCCAAAATATGTGTTTGAAGGTTAAGACGTTGGGTTCGGTTGTAGGGGCATTTTAGTGTTCGTGTTGAGGTAGGGTTGGCGTTTGGGCAAAAATGAAATTTTGCGTGGGCGTAAGGTTGGGGGTCCAACCCTATGCCCCCAACATCCCTACGCCCCAACGTCCAAACGCATTTTTTACAACGCTGGACAGAACTGTCAACATGTATGATAATCAATTAACGCAACAAAAATTACCTGAAAAAACGCCAGTGGGGTTCATTTTAGGTGTGCTTGTATCTCGGTTATCTGAAAAGGCGGTATTTTCGCATTTATGTCCTGCCCAGTTCCCACTCTGTCCTAGTCCACCTAAAACTTTTGTCCAAGTACTCTTCAAGTAGCACTTTTTGTCCGTAGCCCAATAGAAAGCGGCACACAAACTGCGATCTAAACAGCTTCGGGCACATTTTTCTACCGTTTCGGTGACTGTTACGCTTTTAATAGGGTTCAAAGTGCTCTTTTAATTAAAAAAAAATAGACGCAATTGAGCCGGTGAGTCCTACTTGTACCCGCGTGTCTACTTGAAGTCGCCAAATTCTTTTGTTCAAACCTCGCACTACCCATTTAAAGTGAGAGTTGGGATTCAAAATAACAATTTGCATTTTAACTCTCAGGGGGAGGAGTTTTTGGGAACCCGTAGGGGAAAATGTGTGTATATAAACACGCACTTAAACAATTCACAATAATTCAAAAAACTAGTAGAGCCAAATTGTAGAGATCGTCAAACTACGTCGATCTGACTATTCAGAAATTGATTTGGGCCACCAGGGCTCCCTAGAGAGCTGTTTGAAATCTCCAACCTACGCAAAAAACACCGTCAATCGAATTTTCTCGAAAAGTTGAGGGGGATCACCAATACCCGTTTTGTCCTACGGGGCATCCATATGCCTTCAATAAACGAAAAAAACAAGTTGCGTGTCTATATACACGCACTTCCCCTGGGAGTTAATTGGCGATTATATAATAAAAACTACTGATTAAAACTACTGATCCTCACATTTTTGACCAAAAACTTTCAACCCCAGCTGTAACCACTTAGTGCAGCGCCCTCAACCTTGATGTCTTCCCAAAAGAGCACTTCTCCAGGCGCACATTGATACGGTTGTGGCTTTTTGATACTATCTTTACAAGGCTTTTTGCGGCATTTGACGAAAGCATTATCTCTACAGCATCCACTCCCAAATTCGACATTTTTCCGCCACATCTGTTATCTTCTCGATCAGTCGCACAGCAGTACTCCCCGTCATAGAATGTATATGGGTTTGATGAGGGACATTCGGCATCAAATGAGATCGCTGGGCCGAAATTAATGCCCACTTCGGCAACGCTGACGCCCCGGAAAGCTCCTGTGTTTTTTCAATCTGCTGGGATCCATCCACAAACTTTTTGATCAATACCGCATTGTATGGAATATCAATATCATATCGTTATTGGAGGCTTTTCCAAAACGATTTTTAAATTAACACAAAATACACCGGATGCGCAGTTATCAGGCGGGTTTCGCGACATAAAAACCTTTATCGGGCGCCCGATAACTGCTCAGGGCGAAAACGAAATAATGTAAAAATATGCAAAAAAAGCCCGATAACAGCACGAACGGGAAATTTGGTCATATATATATTCAAGAGCAAATTGCTCATATATATTATTGGTCATATATATATTGGTCATATATATTATTCAAGAGCATTATGCGCAAGGTGCCCGATAACAGCACAAACCCGCCCGATAACAGCACAAACCCGCCCGATAACTGCGCACCCGGTGTATTTGAAATGAAGTGAAAGCATCACACAAAAAAATCAGTATTTGCAAAAAAAAATCGCTGTTGGATGCTTCAATTTTTGAAAAATTTTCTAGCAAGTCTGCCTACGCACTGCGTAGTTAAGTTATCCGGCAAATTTTCAAAACAACCAGATAACTGCGCACTTAGTCTTGAATTATAATTTCCAGAAATAGGAAGAAAAGGGAAAGTTTTTCTAAATTCTTATGGTTGTATAAATACACTGTCTGCGCCGTTATTGGGTGAAACTTTTGACAAATTTTTGCTAAAAGTTTTCTAGTTACCACTACCTCTTGCGCCGTTATCGGGTAAACAAAATCGAGCAACTTGTTCTCAGGCGCAGGGGGTGCGGTAAAAATTGATAGTAAATCAAATTGTTTTGAAAAGCCACCTTTGCAGTGACGTACATTGCCATTTTGTGTTTTGCGGGGACCTTAACTTTTGTATGAATGCTGTCGTTAATTGTGTTTTCTTCCTCTTCATCTTTTTTGATCGTTCTTGTAACATCAATTGACGCCGTTGCGGATGCCGCCCCGACTTCCGGAATATCGCCCTCGATCTTAATGCTAAATCCCGAGTGTATACTCCCACCAATCGAAAATGATGTTTTTCCGTAAACTTAAATGTCGGCCAACGGTCAAAATGCTGCTCCAATGGGGAATGATTTTCAACAAAAACCGGATACATCTTTTCGGGTTTGCCTTGGCGTTTTTCACTTTTCGTATTGTAGACAATATCTCGCAGGATTATTTCTTGGATTTCCTTTTCAACATTGTAGTTAACTTTGGTGGTTTTCAGCATACACGAACAAAGTGGTATCCATTTTGGGTATTATATTTAATATAAATATGGGTTTTATATTAACGTTAGAATGAAAATAAAGACGAAAAAAGTTGATTTTTGTACTGGTGTGGGTCCTGGTATGACCAGGACGCGTCGTATATGCACGAATCCCTTAACCCCTAAGCACAAATATTTAGCACATGTGCACATCCCTGAGCACGTCCGGCCCCTATTTTACTTCTTTCTAATCGTACATAAAATCTCACTATAAGCAAATCGATGGTCCTGAATTGAATGAGCATACTCTCGAAAGCATCCTGACCACCTTTGCACAGTTTTTGGTCGATTTGACCACAGAAGTTTCTTAGGTTCAATCAATGAATAATTACTTTTGATTACGCAAATAAAATTTTTATTTTTATTTGCTCTCTTTGTAATCGATCATTCTATGTTGCTTTGTAATGTTCATTTGACAAAGCCAAACAACTCTAAAATCGCGTTTTTTCACCCGGGCCGGACAAACGTCTGGGGGTCGTGCCTGGGGGTTAAGTCAATATACTATGAGGCCCGTTCATCTCGGTGATAAACTCGTTACTCAGTAACAACATGTATTACTTTTAAATACGAGAGTGAACGAGTTTTCCCGTTCTGTCTCAAAAATGAGAAAATATGTACCTACCTCAAAATCGTTACGATTTGTGGTTCGAAAAATCGTAACGATTCTGAGTGATGACGCATTTCGTAACGATTTGGAGCCTAACGATTATGAGGTAGGTACTCAAAATCTACTTCTGTTGTTATGTATATTAAAAAACCACCTTTGTCTTTTCTCAACATCCACGCCGGACTTGGCCAGCCAGTTTCTGATTGGAGGACACCGGTGCCTCTGACTGATTGGCGTTCGATACCGTCTTCTTCATCGTCTAATGACCTAGCTTCGTAAATGGAAACCGGATCATCGGACTCGTCGGCCCGCATAAGCGGATACCAATTGGCTTGTTTACTTAATACCGTGTATTCATATTTAATACACCATATGTCTCCTCGGATGGGTTGGGTACCATTTGTACCAATGTTTCCGAGAGCCACATACCCACCGTCGCAATTAAGTTTCCAAATAGTCATGCGTTTATTGGTATCAGACCCGCTATCATCCCAAATTTTCGTATACGACTCGGGCTCTTTGAATGGAGGAATCGAACTGGCGAGCAAAAAAATTAAAAACCCTCAGGTGATAGAGCTGCTCTCGGGGATTCCAAAAAAGTGTATAAAAATATTTTTGGACCACTGGTTTTCGAGATACCGGTCGGTTTAGTTTTGGTAAAAATAAACGTGCGTCGTCGTAATGAGAAAAAATGTCGCTCGTGGTGTGTTCTATCGATTGAGCACAAATTTGGCGAAAAATATTTTTACCAGTACTAAACTGACCGGTATCTTGAAAACCAGTGGTCCCAAAAAATTTTTAAACTCATTTTCGGAATCCCCGAATGCAGTTCTATTGCCTCAAAAAAATTTTGCCCGTCAGTTTGTAGCCCTCCCTTTGAATATTCTTGATTCGCTATTTTTCACTTTTGGCTTGAGCAAATAGCCAACCAATGGCACATCGTGGCCCTGCTCGAAAACATCAGCCACCCGGTAATAGCCCTTTTACCCGCTACACGCCACCACGCAAATGGATAATCAAAGCTGCCCCTTCTGTGCTCCAAATCAGATCAAGATCTTGCATTTCTTGGAGCCATAAAGGCTTGTCTTCGTCAATGGGCAACAGTTGAGTGTTACTAACCCTCAGGTCGTCACCTTTCAAGAGCCATGGCGTGCGGGTGGGTTTTCTGTGCCGAGCCCCGCCTTTATCAGAGATATAAATGTTGTATTCTTACTTTGAGAATATAAAAGATTGGAACCCTATTTTTTTTTTAATTATTGTGATCATAGGACAATTGCTCAAAGTCTTATAACCATACAGTATGTAAGACCAATACTTTTTTTTGGAACTGTTTTTGACATCATTTACTTTTTCCTTCGAACGACCTCTGACGCAAAATTACCAAAAACGTTTTAGAAATACATAAACAATCCTCGTACCTGAAACGGGTAAAATTTCTAGATTTATGCTGAAAAACTGACAAAGCAAACGTCTGTCACAGATTTTTTTTTATCTTATTTTTTACGACTAAAATACCATAGGTTTTTTTTTACTTTTTTTTGGCTCAAACGAAAGTTCAGTTGATTTTGAGCTTAGCGTTCTCTCAAATTTTTAATATCATCTCCAGAACTCTTATGGCAGAATCCTATGGAATTTCCCTGTCGACATTTTGAAAAAATACTTTAGAAGCCTTTCACAGGGTAAATTATTACAGACAAGNTTTTTTCAAAAAAAACTGTTTTGGCCAAAATGTTCGTCTTGAAAAGTTAGCTTTTAAGATTTTTGGAAAATCAAGGTCAAGTTCAACGAGTCACGTGATAAATTTGATTAAAGGCCTCCAAATGGGCCATTTTTGTGGTCAGGTTTTTTGTGCCTTAATTAGATTTTTTTTTACTTTTTTTTGGCTCAAACGAAAGTTTAGTTGATTTTGAGCTTAGGGTTTTCTCAAATTTTTGATATCATCTACAGAACTCCTATGGCAGAATCCTATGGAATTTCCCTGTCGACATTTTGAAAAATACTTTAGAAGCCTTTTACAGGGTAAATTATTACAGACAAGGTCAAAACTGACTATCTGACAATGTCCCATGCAGTAAAAAACTACTAAATACTACCAGATGGCTACAATAAAATGATATGGGAACTTCCTGACTTTTCCTAAAAATCGCTTTAACGTGCCTTGATCAGGTAAATTCGGGGTAATAATGATATAAAATGACCATCTACGCTAATTATATAAATTAAGTATACAAAAAACTATCTGATTGTCACAAAAATGATATGGGAACTTCCTGACTTTTCCTAAAAATCGCTTTAACGTGCCTTTATCAGGTAAATACGTGTTAATAATGATACAAAATGACCATCTATGTTAATTGCGAAATTTAAATATACAAAAAACTATCTGATTGTCCCACAAAATGATATGGACGTTTCCTGACTTTTTTTTTAAATTGCTTTAGGACGCGTTCATTAGATATATGTGTGAATAATCATAAAAATGGCCATCTTTTCCGAATGCGATGTTTAAAATGAACAAAAAACTATCGGAATTTCACACAATAATCATATGGTTATTTCCTGACTTTTCAAAATTGATTTTAACAGCGAAATAACCATATTTTGTAATTTAAAACAATAAAATGTCCAAAAAGTTATCAGATTTTGGAAAACCAGATTTAGAACTAAACGTTAAATGATATGGAAAATATTCAAGGTTTATTAATTTATTTTTGATATGAAGACACTCATAAGTTATGGGTTATAAAACAACGAACAAAATGATTTTTCACACTTGGCTGGAGCAGTGTTGACTTATCCTTTCACAATTATTAGAAACGACAAGAGACGAAACAAATAACGAAAACATAGCCATTTTTAGGAAAAGTTAGGAAATATCCATATCATTATTTTGTGACAANTAAATACATTCATTTTCGTCGAAAGATGTTGGTTGTAGGTCTTGGTTGTATGTTGTACGTTTAGTTGAAGCCAGCTTCGGCATAAACATTGTAGACCTTTCTGAGGGAAGAAATGTAAGCTGCAGTACGAATGTCGAGCCCAAGGTCGAATTCCTGAAATTATAATTACAGACCAGTCTCTCAGTATAACATCGTTGATTTTTATGTTGAAAATACAGGCACAACCAGGGCTCGGCAAAAGTTACTTTTCCTCAAAAGTCCTTTCGAACTGCCGAGGAAAGTTGAGGAAAGTTTTTTTTTTGGACACATACGACAGTTGAGGAAAGTTGAGCTTTTTTTTAAAGCTGACCTCGTAAGCTGAGGAAAGTTAAGCTTTTTTTTTTCAACTGGGCAGGAAAGTTGAGGAAAGTTTACTTTTAACTTTCGACGCAAGCTTTAGTATTTACCTGATAAAGGCTTTTAAAAGCGAATTTTAAGAAAAGTCAGGAAGTTCCCATATCATTTTATTGTAGCCATCTGGTAGTATTTAGTAGTTTTTCACTGCATGGGACATTGTCAGATAGTCATTTTTGACCTTGTCTGTAATAATTTACCCTGTGAAAGGCTTCTAAAGTATTTTTTCAAAATGTCGACAGGGAAATTCCATATGATTCTGCCATAGGAGTTCTGGAGATGATATCAAAAATTTGAGAGAACGCTAAGCTCAAAATCAACTGAACTTTCGTTTGAGCCANTGCGTAGGTTAAAACCCTGGAAAACTTGAAATTATAAAAAAATGATATAAAACAATATAATGAACGAAAAAATCCAAAAAATTGTTATACACCGCCTGAGGGTTTGTCAGGACACTTTCTCCTTCCCAAACCGGCCTTATAAACCCTCAGGCGGCGTGGTAAACCCCAAGGGCGTAGGCGAAAATGCTGGAAAAAAGACAAAAAAGGACATAAAAAGGGTTAATTCAACTGCAAACTGTTAAGTCAAATGCAAGCTGTTAAGCCAAATGGTGTTAAGTCAAATGGTTAGGTGGTGTACAACAAGTTCCGTTCAGTTCGGTGACAAACTCGTTACCCAGTAGTGCAAACTTTGTAAATCTAGTTTTTTGTCGGTTTTGGCAATTTATTTTTTTGCAAATGTGCATCGTTTCTCCAAAAAAAAAACGTCAAAATTTCAAACACTGTCGACAGCTATATTGGGTCTTTCGTCAAATTGGCACCTGTAGATGACGCACGAAATTACGTTAGTCATGATAAAAATGGAGAAGTTCATTTACTCACCAAAAAACCAACCTCAAAATACGCTAGTACTTTTAAAATTTTGGAAGGAAAGCTAAACTTAGCAGCTGGAATTAGTTTGGAATCTATAGACAAGAAAAGTGTCACAGTAACCAGAAGTGACAACTTATAACAGTTTTGTAACCCGTATTGTTACACTTTTATCTCCCCACACTATAGCGATATGGGTTATTATTTTCAGTTCGGGCATTTCACGGTCGGAGTCAATACATGTTTAGCTTAACAAAAAACGCTAATTATTATATATAGGATGAAAGGGAAACATTGTAAAATGAGGGGTATAACATAATGGTGCAGAGGGTCTTAATAATTAACTCCCAGGGGGAAGTGCGTGTAAATAGCCACGCAACTTGTTTTTTTCGTCGATTTAAGACATATGGAGGACAAAACTAGTATTGGTGACCCCACCTCAACTTTTCGAGAAAATTCGATTGACGGTGTTATTTTTTGCGTATGTTGGAGATTTCAAACAGCTCTCTAGGGGGCCCTGGTGGCCAAATCAATTTCTGAATAGTCAGATCGACGTAGTTTGACGAGCTCTACAACTTGGCTTTACCAGTTTTTTTTGAATTATTGGGAATTAATGTGAATTTTAATGTGCGTGTTTATTTACACGCATTTCCCCCTACGGGTTTCCAAAAACTCCTTCCCCCTCAGAGTTAAACTAGAAGAATATTTTCTTGGATATGGCCTGTAACACTTTGTCAGCCGGGTTATTGTCTTGTCCGAACACCATCTGGCCATCTGAGTTTATCGTCCCAGTTGGGACTAACAGAAAAACGTGCCATCTGGATACTGACGAATGCACTTAATCTCCAGCCTGAAGCGTTTTCATTTCGACATCCCGATAGAGACAATGCATTCTTACGATTTTTGCCAAGTACAAATCAATTTCTAATTATGAATAATGATGGCAGTTCGAAATTTGCCAAAGAAGCCAGTTTCATGATGCCGATTGTTTTTGTTGATTTATGTGATCTTGAAACAAAACTTTGCCCGAACCATTCGACGTGTCAACCTCGGCAGAACGATTTCGTCTGTAAAGTCTCGTCTAATATTGATACAGCGGGTTAAACTTCAGTCGGGTAAACTTTAAGCAATCGACAAAATATTGATTTCTGAAGAATGTTTGTTTGACCAAAATAAGTGTTCTATCGTCCTGATTTTACAACGCGAAAAACAAATTTAAGCGGAAATGCATATTTCTCATTAAGTGCGGCAGTTAAGAGGGGGAGGACTGTAATACAAAAACATTTTAAAACAAGGAAATCACCTTTCGGTCATTTGCCTTTCGCTGATTGGCCAAGCACGCCCAAAAATACCAATGACAGGCAATATAGGCCTCAGACGCGCTGTCAAGCAACGATACCAAAAAGTGGTAACATTATTTTTTTCGCGTTTGAAAATCACTGCGATACAACAGTTAGGGGCAGTGTTGGAAGCGTTGGGCGTTTGGGTGCGTTAGCCAACTTTGGAAACTTGGAGCGTTAAACAACTTTTCCAACACTGGTCAGGGGTCCCTAGGTGTGCATTTTTCATTTCGAAAAAAACGTGCACACCTAGAGAGCCATGCACATCTAAAGAGACATTGCTTGCAGTACTCACGGGAAACTGAAAAAGTGCACATCTAGAAGAATTTATAAATTTCCGAAAAAAAAGTGCACATCTAGAAGTATTTATCAATTTCCCAACAAAGTGCACATCTAAAGAGACATGCATATCTAGAGACGACTGACTGAAATTTATTAAACGAGTAAAAGCTAACGACAATTACATTTGCAATGCAACACACTGTGAGCTCATGGATTGCACCAATCTGCAACCTACTTGTCCGATAAACTCGACTTGTGAAAATACCGAAAGTGGGCCCAAATGCAAGCCGCATGATGGTTACATTTGCAATGAAGGCGAGTGCACTTTACGCACAAGTGACGAATTTGAGTGTGAAACACAAGACTGTTTGAATTATTGGAATGATGCCAAGAAAGGATACGAATACTATTTACAGTTTTTTAGCGCTTTGGGTTTTGTTGACATTGATGTGACTCACTCAAAAGACAGATTTATTCTAATACACCAGGTGCGCCGTTATGTTACAAAACCAAATCAAAAAAAGTGTAACATAACGGAAAATTGTAACATAACGGGACGACCGGAGAAAATATTGCGCAATACGTGTTTTTTTGTACAAATTGTAACATAACGGAAAATAGTGATTATGTAACTCGAAAGTATTGCGAAATACGCGTTTTTTTTACCAAATTGCAACATAATGGCGTAGTGCCCAGGCAAAAACGTCAGAAATTTTTTTGCTAAAAAAATGTAACATAACAGGGTGAAACATAATGGCGCACCTGGTGTAACTGTTTTCAAATAAAAATGCTTGTCCACGTCCACGTTATATCCATAAAGATCTAATGTTATTCAAAAATACTAAACTTTAGTGGATATTGTGCAAATAATAAAGCTAAAAATATTTGGATCTTCAACAAAAGTTTCTCAATAACGATGACATTCTCGTTACACGAGAGTCCGATGGTGATTCCTGCATGAAAAAATGCTTCGAAGTTGAAAACTGTAATGCATTTTCGTTTAAATCGATGACGGGCCTCTGTACATTGATACGAGATTCGGGTACAGTGGAGGATCCCGCGCCCGGATTTCAATGTGGCACACTTGGCAATTATAATGCACCAATCAAACCAACAAGGAAACCAGACGGTGTCAAAGAAATAGGTAATTTGATTCGAAAAACACGAAAAAATTCTCTTCTTCCTTCAAAATTTTTGCTATTTTCAAGAGTCAAACTTTATTTTGTTTCATCTTAACTCTCAGGGGGAAGAAGTTTTAGGGAACCCGTAGGGGGAACATGTGTGTATATAAACACGCACTTAAAAAATCACAATAATTCGCAATAATTAAAAAAAAACAGGTGAAGCTAAGTTGTAGAGCTCGTCAAACTACGTCGATTTTACTCCTCAGAAAGTGATTTGGGCCACCAGGGCCCCCTAGAGAGTAGTTTGAAAACTCCAACCTACGCAAAAACACCGTCAATCGAATTTTCTCGAAAAGGTGAAGGGGGGGTCAGCAATACCCGTTTTGCCCTACGGGGCCTCCACATGCCTTGAATTGACGAAAAAAACAAGTTGCATGTCTATATACACGCCCTTCCCCCTGGGAGTTAAATACAAATGTATAACTCACGTAAAAATTAAGAAAACCAAGGACTGGAGCTGCAATCGATAAATTTAAATTCACCTGCATTTCGACACAGTCGCTGTCCCAATGCTTGTTGGGAGTTGGTCGATGGGCAGTGTCTTGTGAAACAGGCAAAATGTTGGAAAATAGTGCCATATCATATGGCCCATATGTACGACCTAGAAAAAACAGTACCTAATAGATCCTAAATTTCAAGGAAAACGAGCTCATCCTTTTTAGAGATTCGTAACAAAGTAAAAACCAAAACGGTCCACTTAAAGATTTATCTGTTAAATGTAGCTCGAAGTCGATAGGAGGGTTAGTTCCGAAATATACATGGGAGAATTTTTCAACTTTTTTGAGAATGAAAGTTCCTGTTTCAATCTCAAATGTGATTGGGATCGTATTAAACTCGACTTTTCGTCAAAACTGTTCGATATTGCCGATGAGTCTCGAGCTTTTCCCAAAGATGATACGGGTCTGGTTTATGAAAATCACCGATGGGTAGCAAATTGTCCTTTGGGCAATTGTGGAATGACTATGGGCACAAAATTTATCAATAACAGTACTTATTTGGTTTTCAGTTACGAATTGTCTGTAGGGCACGATGGCATTAGGGTGAATCAGCAAAATATTTATAGAAGCAATCCACTTAGGACAAAAAGTTAAAATTTGGCAATTTATGTGAATTTGGCTGACCGGAGGATTCGATCTGGCGGGCAAAATTTTTTTTATCACCTAAGGTTATAGTACTCGATCCGGCGATTCCAAAAATGTGCTTAA
>SCLG01002854.1:637-12076 GCA_004367875.1 Oikopleura albicans
TGTCCGCCCAGGTGGACAAATGACCAAAAAATGGATTTTTCAAAATAAATAGATTTTGACTTTCAAAAACCGCCATTGACCACAAAAAAGATTGTTTGTTCCGAAAAAATAACACTCGACCACCCTTGACCATGTAAGTGGTCGATTTGACCATAAAATGATTTTTTTTCAATTTTTCCCTTTTTTGAAAGGGCCAACACGATTTTTTTGTTTTTTTCTAGTTAAAATATGTATTTTCTTGATATTTAATCAATTAAAAAGTATTCGAGGTCACTTGAGGTCATTTGAGGTCAAAAAAATTAAGAAAGTACTTTTTTTCAATTTTGACCAATTTTCACCTAAAAAGTTGAAGCATAAGTTTAACCCCCTTCCACACATTTGTTTTGCCTGATTTTTTTTTAAAACTGATCAGTATATAAATCCCTCGACATGTTTTTGAAATTAGGTTGATACACCACTCTTGTCCGCCCAGGTGGACAAATGACCAAAAAATGGATTTTTCAAAATAAATAGATTTTGACTTTCAAAAACCGCCATTGACCACAAAAAAGATTGTTTGTTCCGAAAAAATAACACTCGACCACCCTTGACCATGTAAGTGGTCGATTTGACCATAAAATGATTTTTTTTCAATTTTTCCCTTTTTTGAAAGGGCCAACACGATTTTTTTGTTTTTTTCTAGTTAAAATATGTATTTTCTTGATATTTAATCAATTAAAAAGTATTCGAGGTCACTTGAGGTCATTTGAGGTCAAAAAAAAAATCAAGAAAAAACTTTTTTTTTTCAATTTTGACCATTTTTCTCCTTAAAAGTTGATGCATTCGTTTAACCCCCTTAAACACATATTTTTTGCCTGATTTTTTTTTTCAAACTGCTCAATATATAAATCCCTCAACATTTTTTTGAAATTAGGTCAATAGACCACTCCTGTCCGCCCAGGTGGACAAATGACCAAAAAATGGATTTTTTCAAAATAAATAGATTTTGACTTTCAAAAACCGCCATTGACCATAAAAAAGATTTTTTGTTCCAAAAAAATAACACTCGACCACCCTTGACCATTAAAATGGTCGATTTGACCACAAAATGATTTTTTAAAAATTTTTCCCTTTTTTGAAAGGGCCAACACGAATTCTTCGTTTTTTTCCAGTTATAATATGTATTTTCTTAATATTTAATCAATTAAAAAGTATTTGAGGTCACTTGAGGTCATTTGAGGTCAAAAAAATTACGAAATCAAAAAATCAAGAAAGTACTTTTTTTTCAATTTTGACCAATTTTCACCTAAAAAGTTGAAGGCTTCAACTTGAAGCATTAGTTTAACCCCCTTAAACACTTTTTTTATGCCTGATTTTTTTTTTTAATTGATCAGTAGATAAATACCTAGACACGTTTTTTGAATTAGGTCGATAGACCACTCCTGTCCGCCCAGGTAGACAAATAACCAAAAAATGATCATTTTTCAAAAGTACCTTTAAATCAATAGTGAAACTAATTTTTGACCACTATCTTACAAGTTGTTGCAAAAAAAATATCCAATGATCAGCCCTGACCACCCACGTGTCGGTTTGACCACAAAATGATTTTTTTCAATTTTTCCCTTTTTTGAAAGGGCCAACTCGAATTCTTTGTTTTTTCCAGTTATAATATGTAATTTCTCACAATTTAATCAATAAAAAAATATTCGAGGCCACTTGAGGTCATTTAAGGTCACTTTTTTTTTGCTTATTTGTTACCTAAAACTTTATTTTATCATATTTAGCCACTTTTTTCATAAAATGAATTCGTCTTATTGAAAGATTTGCCAGACCCTTTTTTTCATTTTGCCGAAAACAAGTCCTGTCCACCCAGATGGACAAATGACCAAAAAAAGGATTTTTTGATAAATAGATTAATTTAATTTGCGCGTATAAGCATTCGCATGACAGAGAAGCCCCGCGAAGGTGGGTTGGGTATGCACGTATAACCAGTCCCATTACAGAACAGCTCTCCGAAGCGGGGCTGAGTATGCTTGTATAACCATTCCCATGACAGAACAGCCCCGCGGAGCGGTTTTGAGTATGTACGTGTAACCAGTCCAATGACAGAGCAGCTCCGCGAAGCGGGGCTGAGTGTGCGCGTATAACCAGTTCTAGGACAGAGCAGCCCCGCGAAGCGGGGCTGAGTATGCGCGTATAACCATTCCCATGAAAGAGTAGCCTCGCGGAGCGGGGCATAGTATACGCGTACAACCAGTCCCATGACAGAGCAGCTCGGCTAAGCGGGGCTGAGTATACGCGTATAAACAGTTCTAGGACAGAGCAACCCCGCGAAGCGGGGCTGAGTATACGCGTGAAACCAGTACCATAACAGAACAGGCCCGCGATGCGGGGCTGAGTATGCGCGTAGAACCAGTCCCATGACAGAGCAGTTCGGCTAAGCGGGGTTGAGTGTGCGCGTATAACCAGTTCTAGGACAGAGCAGCCCCGCGAAGCGGCGCTGAGTATGCGCGTATAACCATTCCCATGACAGAGTTGGCCCTTTCAAAAAAAGGGAAAAGTTGAAAAAAAAAATCATTTTTCGGTCAAATCGATCACTTGGGTGGTCAGGGCTAATCATGAGATATTTTTTTGCAACAAGTTTTAACATTGTGGTCAAAAATTAGTTTCACTATTGAGATAAAAAATCATTCAAAAAATGGTCATTTGTTGGTCATTTGTCCACCTGGACGGACAAGGGTGGTCTATTGACCTAATTTAAAAACATGTTGAGGTATTCAGCTACTGATAAGTTTTAAAAAATCAGGCAAAAAAAATGTGTTTAAGGGGGTTAAACTGATGTTTCAACCAGGGCTCGGCAAGAATGGCTTTGCTTAGCTTGGCTTAACTGGCTTGGCTTGGCTTGGCTTAAGTTAAGCCAAGCCAAGCCAGGGAAATTTTTAGACTTCATTAAGCCATGACAAGCCAAGCCAAACAAATTTTCGATCACACTTAAGCTAAGCCAAGCTAAGCCAACAAAATTGAGCTTAAGCCAGGTGTGGCTTAAGTTGGCTTAAGGTGGCTTAAGAATTGATATATTGGGCTGCTCTGTCCTAGAACTGCTCTGTCAAGGGACTGGTTACACGCGCATACTCAGCCCGCTTCGCGGGGCTGTTCTTTCATGGTACTAGTTATACACGCATAGTCAGCCCCGCTTCGGGGAGCTGTTCTGTAATGGGACTGGTTATACGCGCATACTCAGCCCCGCTTAGCTGGGCTGCTCTGTCATGGGACTGATTTTACGCGTATACTCAGCCCCGTTTCGTGGGGCTGCTCTGTCATTGGAATGGTTATACAGTCCTTACTCCAATTACGGCCGTTTGCGGTTCTCGAAAAAAGCGGCCGTAATGGGATAAACGGTCGTAATGGGATTAGGGCCCCTAATAGGGTTAATTTGAGACACATTTATATAAAAATGGCTTACAAAACTTTTTAATGTTAATTTTACCACCTATTCCATGATGTATGTGACAGTTTCGCATTCGACGGGTTTATTTTTGATTTTTTTTTATTTATTGGTTATTTTTGACATAATTTTTTGGAAAATATCTTAGTTATCTCAGTTGGTTTTGTTAAGTAAGCCATTTCAATATACACATGTCTACAAATAAATGACTTACGCCAAGAAAAAACGGCCCCTTATAGAATTATTGACCCCCAAACTACGGCCGTATAACCAGCGGCCGTAATGGGAGAATCACTTTTTTGACAGAAAAAACGGCCCTAATGGGAGTAAGGACTGTACGCACATCTTCGCGGGGCTGCTCTGTTATGGGGATGGGTATACGCGCATACTCAGCCCCACTTCGCGGGGCTGCTCTGTCATGGGACTGGTTACACGTGCATACCCAACCCAGCTCCGCGGGGCTGCTCTGTCGCGTGGCTGCTCTGTCATGGGAATGGTTATACGCGCAAAATCTATTTATTTTGAAAAATCCATTTTTTGGTCATTTGTCCACCTGGGCGGACAGGAGTGGTCTATCGACCTAATTCAAAAAATATGTCGAGGGATTTATTCACTGATCAGTTTAAAAAAAAATCAGGCAAAAAAAATGTGTTTAAAGGGGTTAAACGAATGCATCAACTTTTAAGGTGAAAAATGGTCAAAATTGAAAAAAAAGTACTTTCTTGATTTTTTGACCTCAAATGACCTCAAGTGACCTCGAATACTTCTTAATTGATTAAATATCATAAAAATACATATTTTAACTAGAAAACACAAAGAATTCGTGTTAGCCCTTTCAAAAAAGGGAAAAATTGTAAAAAAAATCATTTTGTGGTCAAATCGACCACTTACATGGTCAAGGGTGGTCGAGTGTTATTTTTTCGGAACAAACAATTTTTTTTGTGGTCAATGGCGGTTTTTGAAAGTCAAAATCTACTTATTTTGAAAAATCTATTTTTTTGGTCATTTGTCCACCTGGGCGGACAAGAGTGGTGTATCGACCTAAAACCAAAAACATGTCGAGGGATTTATATATTGATCAGTTTAAAAAAAATCAGGCAAAACAAATGTGTGGAAGGGGGTTAAACTTATGCTTCAACTTTTTAGGTGAAAATTGGTCAAAATTGAAAAAAAGTACTTTCTTAATTTTTTTGACCTCAAATGACCTCAAGTGACCTCGAATACTTCTTAATTGATTAAATATCAAGAAAATACATATTTTAACTAGAAAAAAACAAAGAATTCGTGTTGGCCCTTTCAAAAAAGGGAAAAAATGAAAAAAAATCATTTTTTGGTCAAATCGACCACTTGGATGGTCAGGGCTGGTCATGGGATATTTTTTTGCAACAAATTGTGATATAGTTGTCAAAAATTAGTATACCTATTAATTTAAAGGTACTTTTAAAAAATGGTCATTTTTTGATCATTTGTCCACCTGGGCGGACAGAAGTGGTCTATCGACCAATTTAAAAAAACACGTCGAGGTATTCATCTACTGATCAGTTAAAAAAAAAATCAGGCAAAACAAATGTGTGGAAGGGGGTTAAAATAATGCTTCAACTTTTTAGGTGAAAATTGGTCAAAATTGAAAAAAAAAAGTACTTTTTTGAGTACTTTTTCAAAAAAATTTTTTTGCAGATGTGATTAGTTTTTCGAGCTCTATCGATCTGCATAATCAGTTTTTTGATTTGGGGAGGTCGAAAAAAAAGTTGTTCTTTGATTTTGAGAACCACCATTATCCATTTATTGGAATTATTAGACACGGTCAATTGTTCGGTTGTTAAAAGGTATACAGGTATTAAAACTAAGAATCGGATATAAATTTCCGGTTAAATCAATTTTAGCAAAACATAATCGTGATAAAAAAAATCAACCGAATAAAAAACACCGATAGGGGATAACTCTTATCGATTTCGAGGTATTAGCGAAATAAGTGAAAACAGTGCCATATGACAGGAGTTAAGAATCTAGAATTTAAAACTATTTTAGTGTGCACTATGCTACTACTCAGTGTTGTACTGGAATTTTTTTTGTTGTTTCTTTCGTATTTTCTAGATAACCAAACGAGAGTTTTTCCGCACAGTCAAAAACTCGAATATCGCCATCCAGAAAATGAGAGAGAAAAGATGGCGGAAATTCATGTAAAACGCTGTGTAGTAGACTATTAGTCTATGCTACTAGTAGACAACGAAAAATAATAAATCCTTCAAAAGCCTACTCCGGATTTTTCTCCAACAGGGCGCCTGCGAAGGACAGAAATTTTGCTTTGTTTTGGGCACGAACTTCAATGTTAACCTTCATACTCCAAGACAAACAAATGGCGGACAATTATAGAAGAATTCAGGCTAATCCGTCGCTAAAGATAAATATGATGACATTTGAACAATTCCTTGATCATATAATTATGTATTTGGGTAAAACGGAAAATCAGCCAGCACGGCACTGGACGAATAAAGGAGAAGACCACACCAACCCCATCTTTGGCATTCTTCAGCCCTGTACCTACAAGTTCAATTACAGTAAGTAGATCTTTTCTGGTAATACAGTTGTGTGAACCATATCGTAACACTTTCACATCTCAATAATTGTCANTAAGTCAGCCTGAAGCTTTTTTACTTCATTGAGGATATATTTGTGACAAAAATTGGGCAACAACACTATTTTTTTTTCAATTATTGTAAAACATCATAATTAACGTTCTCCTCATTCCTGAAGCCGCAAGCATAAAATCGTGGTCCATCTTTTTTAGCGCTTCATTTTCAAAATGCAATTTGTCCATATTTTCATTGTATCTTTGTAGTTCATGTGTTGTCTAAAGGAAAGGGTATGGTACCGTATCATATACACCACCTACCTGCTTAAAGTAACACCAAAATGAGCACAAAAACTGTTACTATAAGCGAAAATTGTTACTTTAAGCAGGTAGGGCGTAGGTTAAATCGAAAAAAAGTTCAAATGGTGTTACTTTAAGCAAAATCAGGCTTTTTTCTGTTACTTTTGAAAAATATTACGTAATTTTTAACTTTTTTGTTACTTTAAGCAGAAATGAGGTCTAAGAATTGCGCAATTTTGAAACATTGAAAAGGGTTATTAGTAATAAGTTATTACTCATAACTTATGANTAGAAATGAAATCTTAAAAGAGTGTTACTTTAAGCGGAACTGTTACTTTAAGCAGGTAGTGCGTGGGTTGAAAAAGTTACCACTATTCGCAAAAAAACTGTTACTTTAAGCGAATAGTGTTACTTTAAGCAGCGTTACTTTAAGCAGGTAGGTGGTGTATATAAATATATATTCAACATAGTATAATTTCAACTAGGTGCAGTTACACTGTAGAAGTTTGTGTTTCGACACTTTATACGTGTCAGTCTGACACTGTCAGAGTCTAGACTGATTGACTTTTAACAATCATATACGGAATGATTTTTGACGCGATTTTTGGCTCATCGCGCTATATTTTCGCCGACTTTGAAAAATATAATCATTCCAAACCGAATATCAAAAAAAAAGTGAACTTTAACAGGCATTCCGAATGCCGCATTCGGTGTTATTTTCAATCCCTTCTTTCCTGCAATATCATCAATCAGTATGTTTAAATTATCTTCCTTGACTGCGATTTCAGCCAGTGTTAAATTATCGGTAAAAAATTCTTGTTCTCTAAAGGTCTCTAGTTTATTTATGGTATAAAGTTTTTGCGCCAGCATATTGTCACGAAATTCCACGATGCCATCTCGTAGGGCTTGATCGGTCGCCGTTAAATTCTGGATGAAATGATTAAGCTCTAGTTCAACTGCTCTAATTTTTTCGTCGATATCAATTGTAGGCAAGTCGACCAGGCTCATATGACATTCTAGAATACAATCAGTACCCTTCAAGGTTGTGAATTGGTATGTTCCATAACTCGTAAGTTCTGACCTTGCTAACAATAAGCAATTTTATGGTGAGTCTGACGAATGATAATATTTAAAAATGACCACCTACCTACTTAACAGTCATGCGAGTATTGGGTAGCTAGCTACCCATTTTCACTCTATTTCTAAATAAAAAGAGAACGGCTTGTGATAATGAAAAACGGACAACGGATTTGACATCAAAAATTTTTTACGTTTTTATATGAGATAAAAATATTTTTTTAGAAATTTTTTTTAACGTTTGGGTCCGTAGAGGANTTAAGGTTGAAAATCACCCCAGTAAGAGAAGAAGAACAGGGCTTCAAAATAAAATAATAATCAAAAAATCCGTTCATTATTTGGCGCGCTAGAGCAAATTGGGTAGCTAGCTACCCCAGATGCGCATGACTGTTATAATAAACTCGATGCGCATGACTGTTAAAGTAACACAGTCTAAACTAGCACTAATCGCTTAAAATAACAATTTTTTCTCATATAGACGTCCACGCACTGTAGACCATAGTCTATAGTGCACTACCTGCTCAAAGTAAAACTATTTGCTTAAAATAACAGCTTTTTTTCATTTTGGTGTTACTGAAATCAGGTAGCTAGTGTATTCAATTTGTTTGTCATTCGCCGCTCATTTTGCCACATTTATGTCAAAAATATTTAATTCATGAGTTTGGTTCTTTCCATAACCTGGTTCCCTTTTCTGTGCCCTCACGCGGTGTTGAGCCTTTTTTACACTCACAATCGTAGCCAAATTGTGTATTTATACATTCGCCATAAAGCGCGTGGCAATTATGGATTCCAGCACCGCATTCATCCAAATCGGACCATGTCCTAAAATATTTATTCGCGAATCTGAGATATACTGGAGCTTTCTGGAGTAAAACTTTTACTGTAAAAGGAGGTGTACTTACGAAAATTTGTATTGTGCCGCTTCAGACTTGACTTTTTCAGTCTCACGGTAAATCATCGTGATTATATCAGTGTCGAAAAATAATTCCACAGGCGCCTCTGTTGCTTTAAGCCAAGTTCAAAGTTTACAGTCTGTTTATCGGGGGTCCACGAAACATTTATGTGGCAAAGTGAAAATTACCGAACCTCAAGCATTTATTATACACAGGGTGCGCAGTTATCTTGCGAGCAGTTATCTTGCGAAATTTGCCGCTCGTACGGTTATCTTGCGACTTGTCAGGATTTTGTTTTTCGGGATTCATAATAATTATATTATATGCACGGATTCATAATAATTATATAATATAATTATATTATATGCACTGAGCAGTTATCTTGCAAAAAACGCTTATCTTGCGACTTTTTAAGGAACAAGTTCGCAAGATAACTGCGCACCCTGTGTAATATTAATTTGACGTTTTTACTTCACAATCTTCTGATAGCGTTAAAAAAGCTTAATACTAAGCCTAGTAATAAGAAAATCCAATTATCATTAGGTGACCAGTTTTTGCGATAGAGTATTTTGTGAGCATTCTTGAACGTTGATTTTTTCCAGTTTGAAAGAATTTAGTAAGATATGGCAAAATTTGGGGCGCGGTCACTTATATACTCAGTGCTCTAATTATAACATTGTCCTAAAGCGGGAATTTCCTGCAATGACCTCCGTTGATACGGTTTGAAGTTATATATATTCTTAAAAAATCCCACTTTCATAAATTTGCGGTTTTCCAAAAATGAAATATAGTCGAACCTGGCCTTTCATTCCCATATATGCATTTTCTATGTGAAACTCCATTTGGTCGCGTCTCAGCATGCTAAAATGTTCCTTGAAAAAGAAAAAGTTTTTTCTCTTTTTTGGATCTTTTGGGGATCCTTTAAATCCTTCGGTGCCGTGAATTTGTTCCCACTGCCACCAAAATAATTCCCATTCATTTGAGTCCGTCGTTTGTTCCATATTGGCATCAAAAACAACTGAACCATTGACAATACATTTTCCTTCGGATTCTGGTGCGGTTATATTATTATCGCATATGACGGACGTTAAATTTGTCTCGGGTGGAGGTGCATCATCTAGTCCTGAAATAGTCACAATCTTATTACGAAAAGTTTCAGGAAAACAAGCTCAAAAAGCTGTGGCATTACCCAGCAAATGAAAAAAAACGTAATGAAAAATGCAACTAAAGTGCATGACTAACCGGATTAACCAGTGGACTCCGTTAAGCGATTTTGTCCCATTTTGGGACATTTTTTTTCTTAAAAACGCTCTCATTTCTTACGATCAAGAGATAAATTAATAAAAATCATACACTTTAACCGTCTCGGCGCTCCGCGTTTTTTGCGAGTACGCACGTGTATGTACGTGTTTTATATACATATATATAGCGTTTTTTAATGTTTGCGCAAAATTCAAAATACTTTTTATTCTGTGATATGGTATTTGAAAAATAGCTTATAACTTGAAAAACTGATTTACGTTATTAGTTTTTGCACAAATAAGTAATTATTAAATGATAACTCACGAGAAACAATTTGGTGATTTTGACGGGTATTAAATGCAGGGCCAGTTTTGTAAACCGGACTAATTTTCCGTTTTTTTTAAGTTTTATTTTTAGTTATTAGGCTACAGATTTTTCAACGCTCGAGCTTTCATGAAACTTCTTGAAAAACAAAGACAATAACCTGGTCTAGCTTGACGAACTCGCACCCCTATCCGCTGAAACTCTTCTGGTGTCGCAGTCCGACCATAAAACACCCAACATTTATAACTTTTTCTCACATTGGTATCCACCAGCCAATGTGTGACATTTTTCGCATTCAAGAAAATGTATCGACAGCCAACCTTGGTCCCTCGAGATACGTCTTCCTGTTCACAATTATCACCCCAATAATTCTCAACACACTCACAAAATTTGCGACCAAGAACGGTCTGGTGCAGCATGCCACCATTTTTGCATTTTAATGACTATTTTTGGGTAATGAAAAAGAATTGTACTACGTCAATTTGGAAGTTATTAGAACTGAGAAAGATTTAATGTAATACATAGGGTGCGTCGTTATGTTTCGCTTTTTCCCGCCCATGTTGTTATGTTTCACTTTTTTGAGAAAATATTTTACCCACATACATATGTTTATATGTTAAGCCCTACGCCGTTATGTTTCACTTGTTCCCGCTCGAGCTATTAATAATAACCTGTATTGTGTTTCACTATTTTTCGAACTTTTTTGTGAAACATAACGGCGCACCATGTGTACCGTGTCGCTGTTTTTCAATTCTCGCGATGATGCCAACAATCTCTTTAAAAATGCAACGAAAATTAATTAAACCGCGGATTTACGGTATATAAATTTGTGTATAAAGTTTCAAAATACCCAACTCAATCGAGTAAAAGAATGAAAAAATAAATATAATTTGAATTTGCATCAGCGGGAACTCTTTGACTGAGCTTAAATTATGTTTGTTAACAAGTGAGCATCATCTGCATGCTTGTTAAACAACGACATTAATATTATCAGCAACGACCAGAATAAATCACTAGAAATACGCCCAAGTGCATTTTGGAATTTTTATGTTTGTATCTTAAGAACGAAATGGAACTTAGAAACGGTTGGTGATGAAGACTCGAATGATAGACGACTACACGCATGAGATTAAAAATGATGGCATACATGTATACCATATACATGTATTCAAATAGGCCAAAACTCAGAAAGTACCCTTTTGGAAAAAGGTAAATATGTCTTTTTCTAAAACGTTTAAATTTATCGTAACTAATTATTTTCTTGTTTACCTTCTTTTTTCCACCAGACTGAAAGAAAAAAAGATGGAGTTTGAGAGGCCAATTAGACTTCGTTGTAAAAATTTTATGCTCTCTAGTGCCTAAACAATTGACGTTACGAGATTTATTTTGAAAAAATTCGAATGTTGGGGTACAATTACCCCCGATAAGGTAAATTTGTTCCTAATGTAATTTTTTAGTAGCGGAAATATTTTGTCTTTTCTAAGATTCAGAAGCTTTGACTCAATGCCTTTGACGTCATTTTGGCTCAAACTGTGTTTAAAATTCTGACAAAGCCTTTTCCCGGTCGGTCCCGATTGCCCCTGCAGTCTCTCTCTTTTCTGAGCGCA
>SCLG01002864.1:0-12653 GCA_004367875.1 Oikopleura albicans
ATATCATAACAACTAGAAATATAGAATGGATAATTTCGGTAAAATGCTTCGATGTGGTACTGTCTTTAGCCGGATATTGTGTTTTAAGGAGAAATGGTAACCCGCCGACAGTTTATATGTATGTATAATATACATTTTTTAGGCTGAAGATAGCTATACACAACCTAAAAATGTATATTATACATATTTATATATAACCTGTCGGCGGGTTACCCTTTCTCCTTAAAAGTATACTTGAGGTTACCCTTAATCCATAAAATACAATATCCGGATTAAGACGGTGCCTTGGAAGTATGTACAAGACATGGAGTTTTTTAATTTGGAATTTTTTAACATCGTTTTTTTTACTTGGGACATGCAACCGGAATGGAAGAATGTTCATTAAAACGCGAAAAATGAAGCCATGTTGGACGTTATTTTGCAATCGCCCAAGGGCGCAGGGGACCGAGTTAGGCCTAATTAGGGTCCTGATGATAAATCATTGTTAAAATAAAAATAGTGATTAAATTTTAGTGTTAAAAATAAAAATTAGTACATATTAGTACCTATAGCCTATAGGTCTTATTACAGGGGGTAGGCCAATTCCGGAACCGTTATCGGAAACAAGTCCAATTATGGAACGCTTATTTAAAAAAAGATTTGAAGTCCCATTCCGGAACGAAAAAGGCTAATTCCGTAACGGTTTTTGGGCGAAAAGTCCAATTTCGAAACAAAAAGGGACCTTGGCTCAAAATCCCAAAGCGTTCCGGAATTGGCCTACCTTCTGTAGTACTTATGTTTAAAATATCAAAAATTAGAACAATAGCGTTGGATTCCGTGCTAAAAATTTTTTGTCGGTTAAAAATTTAGTTTTGAAAAAAATTTAATTGATTATTAATCTTCAATAAAAAAAACCTTAAAAAGACATGATTTTAAAGATTTTTTTCAAAAAAGTGACTAGACCTAAGTGCAAAAAAAAACTAACTTGACCTTATTGACAATAACTTATTGTAAAAACTACTGGACCTTATAACGGTCCAAATGTCTGACCTTATAACCAACCCCCGTGTAATTTTAACAAATGTTTCTATTGTGGATGAAGTCTTTTTGAGAATAAAAAGGCGTAAAGATGAACTTGAAGCAAACGCGTTGTAAAACAAAAGTATATACAGCCAGGGGGGTCTTAAGATGTGCATTTTCGATTTTCAAAAAACGTCTAGAGAGCGCACATCTTGAGACCCCTGACTGTATTCTCATGAAATTAATCAAATGCAATTTTTAAAACTTTTTAATTGGTATAAATTATCCTATTAATAAATTATTGATTAATTAACTCCCTTAATTTTGGGATTTGTTCATAATTAAAAAAAATGATGGTTAAAAATGGAAGGCGCTGGAAAAAAAGCCTTACTATTTTTTTTTCAAAAACTGAAAACTATCGATTTTCTCTAATTTTAGGCCGATTATTATTTTTTGTGATCAAAAATAGAGTTTTTAATTTAGATAGTATTTCCAGATTAAAAAATGAACTTGAAGCAAACGCGTTGTTCTCAAAAAGTAAAACAAAAGTCTAACTTCTCATGAAATTCGAGCGAAAACAAATCATTTTCTTTCTGAATCAATAAATTGAAACCACGTGGTCGCTCCCGTGACCCTGATTGGCTGACGCCATTGGCTCCAACATAACACGAAACTCAATTCACTAAAGCTTTCTATTTATTTTTTTTTCTCAAAACTAAGTTTTCGTTTTTTATCCTTGCGCTCGTTTTTCATGCGAAATGTGGCGTACATTTTTATAACGAAATTATCAGAGAGTTGAACTTGGTGGAAAAATGAGTTTAGAGAAAGTGCATTTTGAACAATTGCGAATCTTCCCGAAAAGGAGATTTTGTTAGAATTTCAGTTTTTGACCCACCAGAGATTTCACGAAAAAAAAATGCTCTTATACCGTGCGTTTTGTAAATAGCGCCCTTTACGTGCATGTTCCACACCTGCTCCACGGCGCTCTTTTTTAGAATCTAGAAAAAAAAATACTAGGCGTCAAAATTGTCCTTTTTATAGGCATGGAATTTTATAAGAAAAACTAAATACAGTGGTTTAGGAAGCACCGGCTCTTTCGGGATAACGGCCAAAAGTGTGAAAACTACTACAGAGAGGCCAGTGTGTCGCACGGCACACGATAATTAATACAAAGTTCATAAATACCATCCAATGTTAGCTTTCCAATTGTAGTTTTTTAGGTTGTCTAGTTAAAAAAACAAAGTTCTAAAATATCAAATAGAAAAATTATAAAATCATTTGTTTTTGGTTAAAGACCTTCGGAAAACCTTCTAAGGCCGACCCAATAATGAATTGTTTGAAAGATGAATGTTTGAATTTAAACTTTGAAAACTCTTGAATTTTCGTCGATTTCAAAAAAAAAAAATTCAAGGTATTCGAAAATACCCAGGCTTCAGTCGCCGTTTTCACCCAACTTGAACAATTCTTCTAGTTTTTTTCAGTCAACTTTGGGCCAATCTATGAATATTAGAACACCATGTGCGCCGTTATGTTTCACCCGGTAATTCATGAAAAAAGGACTGGCCCTTGAAATCTAAAAAATGATGTGTGTCTACAGGGGGTTGGTTATAAGGTCAGCCTTTTAGACCGTTATAAAGTCAAGTCAGTTTTTTTTCCACTAGGGTCAAGTCAGATTTTTTGAGAAGCATCTTTTTTGGAAAAAAATCTTTAGAATCATGATTTTAAAAAATTTTTTTGGATGAAGAACATAACTGGTTAGGTGGTCTATGCAACATTTCTTATAACTTATAAGGGTAGTTTTTACCCAAATGTTTTTTGACTCCATTTTCTAAACCAATTTTTGTGAGGATTAGATTGAGCCCGGAAAATATTCAATGTGATATAAAAAAAAGCGTTATATGTTGTTCGTCAAATTTTTAACTAAAAATAGTTTTCTGAAAATTTGACAAATGTCCGTTGTATTTCGATTTTTACAAGTGGGCCAAAAACGTTTAACCCCCAAGCCCAAGCACGATTATTTAGCACATCCCTGAGCACGGGGCCGGACGTTTGTCCGGCTTTTCTTCTACTNGTCAAGGTATCTCATTTTACTGTGAAAATTAATGAAATTAAAATATGTGCTATTGCGCCGTTATCCTTACAAACATAAAACAAAATTATAATAAGTATTTGATGAGATGACAATACACGATGGCAAGTTATAATTTTACAAAATAGTTTAAGAAAATTTTCAGATTCTTTTTCAATAACTTTTTCCAGATATTTGTAGCACATGTCCTGTTAAATTAACAAATATTGAATTGATACGTTTAGGTTTTATGGACAAAAATAATGTTGCAAATGTGGTTAACATGCCGTTTGGACCATTATAAGGTCAAGTGACTTATACGACAATTATAAGGTCCAGTATAAGGTCAAGTCATTTGGACATTTATAAAGTCAAGTCAATTTTCTTGGTACAGTTCTGGATGCGAGAACGTAACACTTTCACTTGTCAAAAACTGTTACGCTCTCGCGATTTTGTTACGTTCTCGCATCCACTGTTACGTTCTCGCAACATTTTTAGTCAACTGGGCTTAAAAAACCCGAGTATAATTTTCAAGCATTTTTTTATCTTCCAACTACTTAGTTATTTCGTTTTTCGGCATTATTTTGTGTTTAATTTGAATTGTGAATGAAGGTAAAAAAAGCGATTCGATTTTTTAACTTCAACCCTCAGGGGATTTTAAAAATACAACTTTTTTTTTTTCGAAATCTATAAAAAAATTCGGCAAAATGTTTATAGATAAAGGTATCCAGAAAGCATGTACACTTGTAATATTTTTTGAAACTTTTTTTTTCTATCGAGAGATATTTGATCCCAGCGCATCAAAGCTTCACCTTCGAGGTTAATTGTTTTACTTCTAGAATTCGAAACAGTCTTCATAAATTTTTTTATCAACAAAACTTGATTTTTTTTTACTTCAGAACGATATTTTAGTGTTCAAAAAATTTTGTTTTACAACTTATTCCAAAAGATGTTTTGCAAAAAAGTGTTACGTACTGGCAAAAGATGACTTGTTGACTAAAATTGTTCCATTTTTGCGTTATTTCAACAGAAATTTTGAGAAAAAGTGTTACGTTCTCGTAAAAGTCGACCATTTCCAAAAAACTGTTACGTTCTCGCAAAATTGTTACGTTCTCGCGTGTTACGTTCTCGCATCCACAACTGTACTAAGGTCAAGTCAGATGTTTTTGAGAATGTTTTTTCGGAAAAAATCTTTAGAATCATGTCTTTTTGAACTTTTTTGCCGAACACGAAGGGTTTAGGGTGAAAAAAAAATTTGGGGTCGAGTTTATTTCAGATGGTTATAAGGTCAAGTCAGTTTTTTCAACGTGCATTAAGGTCACGTTCGTTTTTAGACTTTGACCTTATAACCAACCCCCCTGTAGGCCAATTTGATTACATGCTCGTTTTCTTTTTTGTTTTCTGTATTTATATGTATATCTCAGAAATATGTAAATTGTCCGTAAGGAACATAATATTTTTTGTTAGGAACATAAGTATTTTATATCTTTTGATAAATAATGTTTGCATAAACACCACATTTAATGTCCGAGCACACGGTATTTTTTTATAATTTTTAATGATGTTTTCTTAGGCGACAGAATTAAGGAGGGGTCCGTCGTGTTGTTTACAAACTGTACGTTCAGGAAAAACGTTTTATAAGCTCATTATATTGAAGCAATTTAACTGTTTTTTCTATGTATGAATGAAGCACCGCTTCCGGCATCTTATGGCATTATTTTAGGTGACATACTCCTCAGTACCGATCGCGTAATTGAACTTGAACTTGCCGAAAACTCATAATTGACGTTTGAATTCCGCCAACCATAGAAGTGCTATGAATTTTCTGTTTTTGGTGAAATGTTTGGAATAATAAGACGCAAAAAATGACCTAGCCTTTTTTTCGAAATTGATCTAGAACAAAAAATATTAAAAAAAAAACAAAATCATGGTGCAATTTTCAACATTCGCCAAATTCTCACTCCCCAAAAAAAAAGATATCGAAAAAAGGCTAGGTCATTTTTGAGACAAGTCATTTCGTAACACTATGCCAAAAAAAGAATATCGATAGCATCCAAAAAAAAATTGAAATTGGTCCGAAAAAATCAGTTTCTAGTCAAAATTTTCAATTAAATGATGTTAAACTATTTTTTCGATCATTGTAGACTACCATCATGCACAAATTAGAAATTGAAAATTATGTGAACCCAAAGTATTTTTCAAAAATTGTATGGCCATTTTTATTAATTTCAATTTTGGTCAAAATTTTGAAAGCTCGAAATTTCTAGAACTCAGTTGCCAAGTGAACTTGGTAATGCTTTATAATATTAGCTAACACCTTGAACTGCAGTAAAAACATTAAATTTAGGACAGAAATACGCTTTACAAATTTTCAGGTTGAGTTTGTACACAACATGACGGACCCCTCCTTAAGCGGTACAAATATCTCAATATACACTTTTTGTACTCACTTTTTGTAACTACTTAAAAACACATTTAGTTAAAAATTTTGATTTATATATAAATATAAATGATGACATATGAAAGTTGAATAATTCGTAAGAATTTTCGAAATCGGCCCAGTAGTTTTGCTGTAATGATGAACGCAAGTAAGGCCAAATATGGCCTTACTGGCGCACGACGGTAGTGGATGTCGGTGGCGCAGGACAGTTAATCGGACTTTGTATCTAAAAACCGACTTCAAATTTGGATTCTCCGGGGTCGAATTAGTCGTAGAGCTAATTTTCCCGGTAAATCATTTTTGAGAACTACGAAAAACCGATAACCGGTTCTGATTACCGGTTAATCGGACTCGGTATCAAAAACAGTTTTGTGCCCCTTGTTAAAACGAAGCTTTTAAAACAAAAAATAACTCCATAACATTAAACTGGTAAAACTAGATCCAATATCCGATTTTATTTTCAGCAAAAGTTCATGGCTTTGTGGGTAGCATATGGTGCTAGTTTTGGTTCGGTAAAACAAATTAGCTGATGCGCGGTACTTTCGGGAGTATGTTCATTGAAATCCACAGTATACAACATTTTTTACGATCACTTTTTTGGCAGTTCATATTTGTAAACAAAGGGTTACGCACCTCCTTAAAAAACGAATTGGACGGTTAAGCAAAAATAGGGCGGACGGTTGAGCAAAAATAGGCATTTTTATCTAAGAAGTTGATATCGTACAACACGTGACTCTTTTCTGAATCAAAATCTATTTTTTTTTGTTTACTTTTTTATACTTTTTGACTCAACTGACCATCGAAAAAGTTTTAATATTGCTATATGATACAATTGTTATGAAAGCAAAGAGAAAATATTCAAAATAATCAACTTAAAAACGGACGGTTAAGGCAAACTGGACGGTTAAGGGCATACCGTGTAGGCATTAGCTCTGAAAAAAATAGCTTAACAGTGTACGGTTTAGCAGGTTCCGGACGGTTAAGGGCATACGGTGTAGGCGTTAGCTCTGAAAAAAATAGCTCAACAGTGTACGGTTTAGCCGGTTCCGGACGGTTAAGGGCATACCGTGTAGGCGTTAGCTCTGAAAAAATAGCTTAACAGTGGACGGTTAAGGGCTGGACGGTTAAAGGCATAAGTTATGCCGCATAACCTGTGTATACAAAATTGTTTAATCACTTTTTTGACGGAAAAAGCGGCCGTAATGGGATAAACGGCCCTAATGGGAGCGCCCGTAATGGGAGTAAGGACTGTACTATAAATTATAATACACAAATATCCAAAAACGTATGCACAGGTTATGTAGTCTCTTGGTTTCTCAAAAATTAATGTCATATAGCTACAGTCGTGGGTGCGAGAATTTTCGCGAATTAGTGATACACAATCACTTTGTATAACCAAAATCAGTATATTTAGCTGTTTTGGAATACAAACCCAGAGTAAAAAAATCATACCTGGTATGAAACACAACAAAAATGACCAAAAACAGGTGGATGCGAGAGCGTTACAAAATCGCGAGAACGTAACAGTTTTTGACATGTGAAAGTGTTACGTTCTCGCATCCACGACTGTATATTAAAACTTTTTCAATGGTCAATTGCGTAAAAAAATAAAAAAAAAATAGTAAGAAGTAACAGTCAAAGAAAAGAGTCACGTGTTATAGGAGATCAAGTTCTTATATAAAAATGGCTATTTTGGATAAACCGTCCACCCTATTTTTGCTTAACCGTCCAGTTCGTTTTTTTTAATTTCCCAAAAAAATCGCCTACGCATTCGGCCCTTAATCGTCCAGAACCGGCTTAACCGTCCAGTTTTGAAAAAATTTTAGTGGGCGGTTAAATGCTTAACCTGTGTACTGTATAATGGCTATTTAATTGATTGGTATTGTAATTAGTGTTAGAAACAAAGTCGTATTCTTTAATCTGTTCCGAATTGATAATAAAGCCGACTTGCTTTGTCGCCTTTCGTCGAGTTAGAAAACGTCTGTGAAATAGGTTCGATTGATCCTATAATTTTACGATACTTTTTGCGGTTGCAAATCGAAATTCAAAGTGCAAGACGTTTTGATTTTGCAGCATTTGCTTAACTCCCAGGGCCCCTGGGCCAGGGGTCCATTAGATCAAACTGGATCAAAACGCCCTAAATGGACCGAAAATGACTGTTGACCGAGCTCAATCAAAAATCGCTGAAAGACGAGTCTAGTTAAATTTTATGAGGAACATTATAAAACATACCACGAAAGTGACAGCTGAACATAGCCGCCAGGGCGTTTTGATCAAATTTGATCAAATGGACCCCTACGGATTATATGCCACTTGGGACCCTTGGGAGTTAACGTCCTGTATTTTTTTGAATATTTTTTTACGTATCAATCAAAGCCATAAAATTTATCAAAGAGTTTGTAATGTAGATTCGTTATGTAGGGATTATCATACATTAAACTGCGTTAAATATAATTAAAAAGTTTAATTGGACAATATAATAAAAAAATGTGAATGAGTTTTTGTTGTTTTACAGATCACTTGGAACCCGCATTAACTCCTACGGACCGGTCATATTTTTTTAAAAATTCCGTTTTTAACAAATTATTGCGAACAAACTAGTATCACTACGAACATAATTTGACAACCGTATTATAATCTCATTCAAACTGAACAGTATTTGGAAAACCTTGAACAAAAAAATGCTTACACTAACTCCTACAGAGACTGATTTGTACAAACAATTTTTTTGCCGAAAAACTTGTTCATCGAAAGACACCATTTTACTCCAAAACAATGCTACTCGAAAGTATGCTCATTCGATCAGAAATTAAATTCTGACCAGAATACATATTTAAAATTTCATTTTGCTGATGGTCAAAATTAATAGAAATTTCACGTGTGGAAAGCTAATTTTTTTTTTCCTACAAAACTGGATTATACATTTTTTTATTTCGGTCCCTATAAGAAAGTCCCATACTACACATGGGACTCGTGTTTTCAATAGACTAGATTGTGTAGAAAGGCTCTAGCGCCTCATTTTTATTTTCCTTTTTTTTTTCTCGTTTTTCGCTTGAGCGAGAAAAAGGCAAGACCAACTCGTACCGTCGCTACAGTGTGTCATAGTGGTCGAGTACCGCGCTTTCTAGTTTTTAAGCTTTCATAACATGTAATTTCAAAAAAAGCGCGGTACTCGACCACTATGACAAACTGTATAGTCTACACTGTATACAGTCCTTACTCTCAATACGGACGACTGTTTCAAATACGAACGCTTTTTGTGAAGAAATGTCCCAAAACAGTCAAAATGGACACTTTATGACAATTCACCCCAATACGGAAGCTATTTTCGACAATAAAAACCCTCCATATCGGAAGTAAGGATTGTACTGTATGCTATCACGCATAACTCATACAGTATTTGAACTCGATTTTTGTAGCAAACTTCTAACGAATGCTACATAAATCATCAGAGTACCCCGATAGTGGAACCAGTGGTTCAAAATCAATAAAACGCGTTTACGACGCCTGCACTATCGTAAATGTATTAACCATTTCTTGAAATGCGATCGACTTCTAAGTATTTTATTGTGTGTTTTATTCGACAATTGGTCAGTTTGGAGCTGACCTGTGGATANGAAAAAAGACACGATTTATCTTGAAAAAAGATGACTTGACCTGATAACCAGACCCCCTGTAAATAAGACTTTACTGACAGTATTGGATACAAAATTTGTGTTTTCATAAAAAAGATGTTTATTCATAAAAGTGCTATTTTAACAGAGCAATAAATTCATACAGGGCGAGTGGTTAAGCTATATCCATATTTTTATCTGACCTTATGGGCAATTGAAATCAAATGAACACTTTTTTGATCAAAAACACAATCCAAAAAAGATAAATTTTGAAAAAAAAGAAAAACAATATTTTGGTCAAAAACACAGATATATTTTTTTTCATTCAACTTTTATATATAATTTGAATCTTAATTTAAAAGTTTGCATATTATACACCTGCGCCGTTATCGGGTCAACATTATGAGGCAGAATTTTGACCCGATAAGGGCGCAGTGCGTAGGTGGGGTAGCTGGAAAATTTTTAGTTGAAATTTTGTCCCGATAACGGCGCGGGTGGTGTATTACATTACCTAACGAGTTATCTTAACAACTGTTTTGCTCATAAAGTGTTAAGATAATAAAATTTTGTTAAGATAATTGGGTAGGGTATTTGGTTACAGAATTGCAGTTTACGATACGTTTAGATCCAAACAGTGTTAAGAATCTTAACTTAAGATAAACTAATTTTGTTAAGATAACTGATTAGGGGGTGTATATAAACCTTATTATCTAAGCAGAGATCGGCATATTTTATTTTTTTTCTTACCCTACCCTTCCTTTTTTCCGCGGGTCAAGCCGGGTCAAATGCCGGGTCTGACCCGAGCACGAAAAACGGGCCGGGTCAAACAGCCGGGTCAGACCCGTGTGCCGGGTCAAAGCCGGGTCACAGCCGGGTCTGACCCGCGTAAAAAATGTGTTACCCTACCCCTGCTATACCCGCGGGAAAGCCGGGTCAGACCCGGATTTGACCCGTCTTTTTTTTAATATTTTTGATGAATATTACTTTGATTTTTTCATGTCATATTATTTTTCACCATAGTATTGCCCTGAATAACATTGGCGAATCGTAGACTTTTCACCACGCGAAATTTTTTTGGTAAAAAACTGTTTTTTCCAAATTGTAGAGCTCAAAAAGTTAGTAAGAAAATGTGGAAAAATGAAGTTCCGGAAATCTCCGTAGCGAGTTCTATAATTTTTTGAAGGTGCCAAAAAGGCCAAAAAAGTACCAAAACGGAAGAAACTAAAACGGTCGAATGAAAAAAATTAAAAATTGTTTTAAATGTTAATACGATGTAAAATCACACGCTGCGTGGCAGGGGTTTTGTAGATTATAGAAAAAAAGTCTGAAAATGACTAAATGGCGTTTTTGTCAAAATCCATCGAAACCTATCAATTTAATAAAAAAAACTATTTTTGCCAAATTGTAGAGCTCAAAAAGTTAGTCAAAAAATGTGCATAAATAAAGTTCCGGAAATGTCTGTAACGAGTTCTAGAATTTTTTTAAGGTGCCAAAAACGGCTAAAACGGGGGACGTTTTGGGGCTTAAAAATAAAGATTCTTTTAAACGATAATCCCATGTTAAATTGAATCATGCATGCCGTGGCTACTGTTATGCCATGGGCCATGGCACATGGAAATTATGCAATAAAATGGCGCAAATGAAGTATAGTACTGGTCCCCGAAACGTCCAAGTTTTTTCTCATTTAGTCAATGTACCCCAAACGTCCGTCCCCGAAACGTCCATTTTTGAACATTTTTTGGGCATTTTTGGAAATTTTTTGACGAAACGTCAATTTTTGGTCAAAAAAAAAAGAATGTGTAATGGTTGTTTTACATAGGACGAGGACTGTACTGACATCGAAAGCCATTTGAAACACTTAAATAGCCAACATATGTAGTAATGAAAGTTTTTAACGTTAAAAAAGACTGGCACCAGTCACTTGTGTACCTGAAACGCCTAGTTGTATCCGAAACGTCCAAGTTTTTTGAAAAAAAGTTTTGGAGGTTTCGGGGACGAGCACCTGGATTTCACAGCTGATTAAGAGGCTCTGGAATGAAAATTCTTATTTGGCCTAAACAGTTTTTCTTTAAATTGATAGGTTTCGATATATTTTGACAAAAAATGTCAAAATTTTTGGTTTTGAAAAAACGGCATTTTGAGGATTCAATTTCGTCATTTTTAGACCTTTTTCCAAAATAGACACTGCTCACTCTAAGCAGCGTCTGATTTTACAACGAATTAACGTTTAAAACAACCTTAATTTTGTTTTCATTAAACCCCCAAATCGCAACCCCGTTTTAGTCGTTTTTGGCACCTTAAAAAAATTCTAGAACTCGCTACGGACATTTCCGGAACTTCATTTTTCCACATTTTCTTACTAACTTTTCGAGTTCTAAAAATTTGGCAAAAACAGTTTTTTACCAAAAAATTTTCGCTTGGTGAAAAGTCTACGATCCACCATTCAAGTCTTTCAGCGATATATAAACTTGATAAAATTAATATTTAACTCCCAAGGGGAAGTGCGTGTATTAAGACACGCAACGTTTTTTTTTCGTCGATTTAAGGCATATGGAGGCCCCGTAGGGCAAAAAGGGTATTGCTGTCCCTCTCAACTTTTCGAGAAAATTCGATTGACGGTGTTTTTTGCGTAGGTTGGAGATTTCAAACAGCTCTCTAGGGGGCCTGGTGACCCAAATCAATTTCTGAATAGTCAGATCGACGTCGTTTGACGAGCTCTACAACTTGGCTTTACCAGTTTTTTTGAATTATTGTGAATTTTTTAAGTGCGTATTTATTTACACACATTTTCCCCCTACGGGTTCCCAAAAACTCCTTCCCCCTGAGAGTTAACAGTCAACTTTAATTTTAAAAAGTTTCAACTATTTTTGGTTTGAAAATNTGGTCATTAAAGTGGCGGTTAGTTAACACAACATGTGGTGTAATATTCAGTATTCGAATTATGTTGAATTTACTCGACCTAGAATATTTGTATCTGTCATATACATTTCCCTTGTTAAACATGATGTCAGACGATGTTAAGTTAAGCGGCCCGCCGCGGGTTCGGCGATTAAAAATTAGTGATATTTTTTTCTGGAAATCAAAAAAAAAACAGAAACCGACTTCGGCCACCCGCGAAAAAAAAAATTATAGCGTAGTTTGAATGTACAGTTGAATCGACCAAATCCGTTCTAAATATTAATGGAACGTAGTAAATTTTATGAAAGGGCGCCCTCTATCAGTCACTACGGCTCATAACGCTACCACCAAATAACATTGCGACAACACCCTCTCAGAATCTGTGAAAAAAATCTTCCACAAGAAAAATAGAAAAAATTGCGGTTTGACAAATTTTTTTTAACTTTTTTTTTCAATTTTTTGTTGATTTTAAATTTTGAAACATTCACGAAAAAATAAAACACTCGCACCAGAGATTGTAAATAGAAACGTAGAGACATTCAACTTGGATAAAGACAGAGATTTTTTTAATTCTAGATTTTTCAAATTTCTAGATAGCATCATTTTTTGGTTTGTCACAGTCAGTTTTTTTTTT
>SCLG01002871.1:0-12099 GCA_004367875.1 Oikopleura albicans
TTATGATTTTGGTGTATGGCTAAGCGGATCGGTTTCATACCCCTGGAGCAAATCATTCATTACCATAGTCATAGTAAGTTTCATAATAATAATGATTGGCGTACAGTCACCTCCCACGATAAGGGCCATTTTTGCGTGAAAAAGTGGCCCTTATTATGGAGTGGCCCTTATTATGAGAGATAAATGGTCATTTGTGAGCAAAAATGCCTTTTTTGGCCCTTATTAGGAGAAAAAGTGGCCCTTATCGTGGGGTCCTTATTATGGGAGGTGTCTGTACCAGGGTTGTCAAAATTGCGTAGGGGCGTAGGGGCATTGGGGCGTAGGGGCGTTGGGTTGGGGCCCCCAACCCAACGCCAACGTGAATTTTCAGTCTTGCCCCAACGCCAACCCAACGCTAACGTGAACTCAAAAATGCCCCTACGCCCCAACCCAACGCCCCAACGCTCTTGGGGCGTAGGGGCGTTTTTCATATCAATTATTTTATTCCATTATCCGTCTAACATAAGTTTTTTAACAAAATCATGTTAATTTTAACTGTATAGTTATCGAAGTTCTGCATATGAAAAAAAAAGAAATGAACAGGTCAAATTCTCGGAAAAAAACTGTTTTGGCCGGTGTACTAAGAATCAAAAAGTAGAATATAGGGACCGAGGTCAGTTTTGCGCCAAGTTCAACGGGTCACGTGATAAATTCGGAAAAATGCATGGTTTTTGGCCAAACGAAAAACACGATATCTAGAGTTTAAATAATTTTTTTCAACTTTTTATGCGTTTTTTGAGGTTTTCATAAGAAAATCTCAAAGTCCCATGAGAATTGGCACCGTAGCCTCTCCAGAACTCCTATGGGAGAATCGTATAGAAATCTCCTGATTTTCACTCAATTACGTTGAAATTGTAGTTTGATACTTGGAAAACCAAATTTCGTAATAAACTGACCATCTAAGGATATATACTGGACATATAAAATATACCATCACTCTCCAGAACTCATATATGGGAATCGTATGGAATTCTCCTGATTTTTTTTTCAAATATGCTTAAATCGTCGTTTTTAACTTGAAAACGTCCAATAGAGTTGTAAAATGACCATCTAAGGCATATTGAAAAAATAAAATTTTAGTTAAAAGTTTTTTTTTTCGAAAATTCGACCTGTACATTTTTTTTTCAACTAAGTAACGCAGTACAAAAAATACTCAATATTAGTATTTCAATACTTATCAATTACAATAATGGATACTGAAATAAATTTAAAGAATGAAATAAAAAAGTGTGTTGAAAAATTTTGGAAAATGGCCCAACGCCCCTAGAGCGTTGGGCGTTGGGTTGGGGCGTAGGGGCGTTGGGGCGTAGGGGCCAACCCAACGCCAACGCGATTTTTGAGTTTTGCCCCTACGCCAACCCAACGCCAACAGGAAAATTTCAATTTTGCCCCAAGCCAACGCTAACCCTACGCANTAAACTAATGAATTGCGCAATTCTCCGCTCGTTGGCTTATCCGGCCACCATTTTTTGTGCATTTTTTCAGCTATTCCGCCTACGCCCTAGGGGTTTATCCGGCCGGGTGAGGGTTTATCCGGCCGTTTTTGGAAGGTGAAAGTGGCCGGATAAACCCTTAAGCAGTGTACTTGAAAACACCAAATTTGGTAATCAAATGACCATCTAAGACCAAACCGGAAATAAAAAATATACCATGACTCTCCAGAACTCATATATAGGAATCGTATGAAATTATCCTGATTTTTTTCAAATATGATTAAATTATCGTTTTTTAACTTGAAAACGCCGAATAGGGTTGTAAAATGACCATCTAAGGCATAATAAAGAACCAAAATTATATCATTACTCTTTTTTTTTTCAAATGTGCTTAAATCGTCGTTTATTTACTTGAAAACGCCAAATAGGGTTGTTAAATGACCATCTAAGACGTGCTAAAGTATTGAAATTATACCATCACTCTCCAGAACTGATATATACGAATCGTATGGAAATCTCCTGTTTTTTTTTTTGAAATCTGCTTTAATTGTCATTTTTACATTTCTAACGCCCAATAGGGTTGTAAAATGACCATCTTAGGCATATTTAAGTAGTGAAATTGTACTATCATTCTCAAGAAATGATATACACCCCCTGCGCAGTTATCTTTCCACCAAATTTTTCAAAAAGCGGAAAGATAACTGCACCGTCGGGAAGATAAGTGCACAATGTGTAGGCGGTTTGTCTGAAATTAGTAAGTGCGGAAAGATAACTGCACCTACGGGCCGTTCTATAATGTTTCAAATTTCTAAGCGCAAAAATGCGCGAATGAGCTTCTAAACATAGAAATAAGAGATAAAATGCCAAAAAAGGAATTAGTTTTCTTGCTACGGAAAAGGTTATTATTGCACTATGTAAAATTGGACGAACTATGACCAAAACGGGTTCGAAACTTCTCTTTTGGAAAATTTTTGAAAAATACACCGGTGCACGTGCATTGTAAAATCAAAAATTGCTAGATGGACAAAGTGAGCTACGAGGTAGACCTCTCTCTTATATAAGCCGTTTCGCATAAGCTTTTTGTGGCGAAAAAATTTAAACAGTCCAGAACGCTAAAGATTTTTTAGAAACATCGGCCTGTGAAAAGTGCAAATCGAGAGCTAAATTCCCATAAAAATAAGTCCTAAAAAGATGCACATCGAGAGGTATTTACAAATTTTCGTGAATAAGCGTACATCGAGAAAGACATGCACATAGAAAGGGTTCACATTGAGAGACCCTTGACTGTAATTTTTTTTTTTTTATTAAACTAAGAATTTTTAATGAAAAAAAAAAATATAGAGATATGAAATATTTCGGGCGGAAAGATAACTGCGCAGTGTGTAGGCGGATTAACTGGAATTTTTTTCTCGAAAAAGCGGAAAGATAACAGCACGGACGGGGCTGAGCGGAAAGATAACTGCCGGAAAGATAACTGCGCAGGGGGTGTATGCGAATCGTATGGAATTTTCCTGATTTAGTTTATATCCAATATGAACAAGACGCGTAACAAATTCCATGACTGCACAACCTCGCGAAGCGAGACTGAGTATGTGCGTGTGACAATTCGCATCAGAGTAGGCGTCTGTGATAAAAAAAAGTTAAGAAAGGTGCCTATGCGTTCGCAGAGGGCGTATACATTTAAAATCCATAAAAGCCTTGTTGGGCTGCTCTGTCATGGAATTGATTACGCGCGCATACTCAGGATATAAACAAAATCATATACATATATATCATATGTATAAACAAAATCAGGAGAATTCCATACGATTCGCATATATCATTTCTGGAGAATGATAGTACAATTTCAATAGTTAAATATGCCTAAGATGGTCATTTTACAACCCTATTTGGCGTTTTCAAGTAAATAAACGACGATTTAAGCACATTTGAAAAAAAAATCAGGAAATTTCCATACGATTCCTATATGAGTTCTGGAGAGTCATGGTATATTTTTTATTTCGAGTACACTCCTTGAGGGTTTATCTGCCCATTTCATGACCTGAAAAGTGGGCAGATAAACCGAAATTGGGCAGATAACAATTTTGGTGCCTAAACTGTATACAGTGCCCACCCCAAATAAGTAACACCCAATTAGGTAACAAATGACGTAATTACCCAAATAGGTGACAAAATTGTTTTCAAATTTCAATTACCCAAATAGGTAACACAAAAAAAAAACACAAAAAAACCTTCGGCCTCACACCTACAAAATGGAATTACGTAGGTGTGATGCCAAGCTCGAGCGTCTCATTTTATTCTACTGTATTTCCCTTTACAGTATAGGGCTATACTATTCTGAGTAAAATGGCCAAAACAGTTTTTAATTCACCATGGGGCCGCCAATTTGGCGATATTTAGGGCCGCCAATTGGAGATATTACGTATATCATATTAGTACAATGTATAGGATGTATTCCGGGAAATTTTGGTCAAAAATTAACTAACCCATTTTGAAAAAAAAGAGCACCTATGGATATGTAAACAGGGCCGGCCGATCGATTGGTGACACTTAAAAGTTCGAAATCCGATTATTTCATCGTCTAATAATTAAAAAACAGCAAATTTGTCGGTTTTGGTCAAGAAATCATTAGGTTGATGAGTTCCCAACACGTGACATGATACAAATTTTTTAATTAATTTTTTATTGACTTTTCGTCTCATGGTTGGCCCGTATAGGAAGTTTCATCAACTTCTGAGGTACTCTGTAAAGGTACAGTGTATGGTTCCAGATTTCAATTTCCAGGAATACCTCCTAACAATGTAGTATAAATTAGTTTACAAATTTTCTTTGTGTTCTAAAATATCTATCTGAAATTTATTGTTAAAATGACCGATTTCTATAAACCACTTGCGCAGTTATGTTGCCGGCAATTATGTTGCCGATTTTTAATATTTCGTCATATTTTCGTAATATTTCGTCATTTTTTGCGAAATTTCGTCATATACATTTTAGCACACCCGCCTACACACTGCGCAGTTATGTTGCCGGTTTTCCGCCTGCGCAGTTATGTTACCGTTTTCATTGGTCTACTGAATTCTAGAAATTTCGATCTTTCAAAATTGCAACCAAATTTAATATCATACATTTTTTTGAAAAATTCTTAAGGTTCACATGTTTTTAATCACTAATTTATACATGATGGTAGCCTACAATATTCCAAAAATCGTTAAACATAATTTGGTTGAAAATTTTGACTACAGGGTGAGGTAATATAGATGCTAAGCCGTTTTTGGTTCGCGAGTGCGCTGAGCGAATACAAGTCACCAAAAAAACCTTTTTGTCGGTAAAGTTTCAATTTTATCAGTCAACATTTTAAAGAGGTTTATTGCACGCCTACGCAATGTATTGCGCAATTTTTTTCATAAAATTTACTTTCCATCTCCGCTCTGCGTAGTTATGTTGCCGTTTTTTGAAAATTCTTCGGCAACATAACTGCGCAAGTGGTGTAATGTATTTTGGAATTTTTTTTTGTTGATTTTGAGAAGCTCCCTGGTGAAAAATCAAAAATGAATTTCAAAATGTTTGGACTCTTTATTTTGCAATATATAGGATTTATTCGGCTTGGCCAGCAACATTTTTATGCTCGGCAGATTATATTCAAAACAGGTAAAATCATATTTTTATGAACGAAACTTCTGCAAATTTGTGCACGGTTAACCCTTAACCACATATCTAAAAAAATATTCCGTGAATTCAGAGCCCTGCATTGGGCAGTGACCGAAAACGGAAAAACCTAAAAACGGAGAAAATTTACATAATTTATGGAAAAATAAATTTGACTAAAACTCACAAATATCATGCGGTTTGATGCGTAGGTTACGGTGGTGAAATAACAAAATGTGTAAAAGGAGACACGTTTTGGCGCTACAGAGCATTTTAGAGGCCGTCTTCAGGTTTCTCCGTTTTCGGAGTTCTTCGTTTTCGGTGACTGCCCTGCATTGCGACTTAAGCACCAAATAACCCCCTGCGCTGTTATTTTGCAACCTTCGCAGGGAAAAAATCCGCAAGACAACGAAGCGAACGGAGACATCTGTAAGATAACAGCGCAGTGCTTAACACATAAAGATAGGGATTCCTGCAAAATTGGCCGAAAAAAATCTGCAAGATAACGGGTGACAAGATAACAGCGCTGGGGGTGTAAAAAAATTTTGAGATAAATTACTTATCTATTAAAGCTTTCTTAAAAAATGTATTTTAGTCGGATGGGTGATGAATTTAACTCTAATTTTCCTTGTTGGAAAAATGCTGACCGACTCCGTCTTGCAAACCGCGCAACAATTCGATTTTGTTAACGCGACAATTGTTCATGAAAAGTCTGGCGCAAAATTGCCCCTGACGAAAACCGGCGAAAATTTTTTCGATTCCAAAGTGACCTTTTTTGACCCCTTTATGAAGCCCCAAATTCTAGTTGGCTTTTACGCACTCGTGTTTCTCTGGGTTAAGTTTGGCCAGGTCAAAAAAGCAAGATCAAAAGTGACGAAAATATACTTTATTCGGCGCGTAGGAGTTAGAAACCAAGAACTCGAACTTAATGATTTAAATGACGGAGATATTACGGACGATGAGGAAATTGAACTACCGAGGGGAAACGGAGGTTTGCGTCCAGAAAATGGAATCGATGCTGTAGTTTTACGAAAAATATATGAGATAGTTAACGCGTTTTTTGACCTTGACGAATACACTTCTGATCAAGACAGAATCCGAAAAGCGCTTCCAAACTACAAAAATATTTTCACGAATCCCAACCAATCAAAAATTGTGCAAAAATGTCGAGAAATTTTTAATTTTAAAAGTGAAAAAAGTGGCGAGGTAAAAACGGCCGAATTCAGCGATTGGTTACTCGAAAGTTTTACTGGACTTGTTGACCAATCAGACCAATTGGACGAAATTGTGGAAGAATTGAAGAAAACTTTTGAAAGAGAGACGTTTTTGTTTTTTGGTGGAAATTCAATTGGTGGATATTCGACACTTTATCTGAAGTACTGTTGGGATGATACAAATCTAATAAATAAGTGCAATGGAAAGTTGTTTAAAGAATTGGCCGAATTCGACGTCGAAAGGTTAAACGCCGACCCTTCTAAGTTACTTTTATCTGTTTGCATTAATGGTGGATTCCAACTAACCAAAGTAAAAAATTAAGTTATTTCCAACTTTAAACTAAATCCGTTTTTTAGATTCAATTTTGGAAAACAAAAAACATCGAATTTGGATTTGAAAATTATTTTGGAGGTTCAATGTTCCGTGCTTTATTTGAACAAGTAGTTGGTGCTGAAAACGCCGGTCACAATTGGCGCCACCTTGTGCCAAAAATCGAATCATCATTTTACTACTTGGTTGAATTGGCCGAATCAAAACTGTCGAAACAAGAAGTCGACCGGATCTTGACCAAACCTGACAAAAGTGGACAAACGGTATTCAGTCTGGCGAGTTATATCTCCGAAGAAATCACGAAAAGTCTTCTGAAAAGAGGAATCGAAATTAACTTCATCGATCACAAATTCTTGACGCCACAATTCACGTTTCAAAGCTGTCGAGACGGAATGCTCCGAAAAGGGGTTAACCCCTACATTACAAGGTACACTGGCACAACCGAGTATGAAGACAGAGAAGAAATGTTCAAGGATGTTGACGAATCACTGTTAACCCCCTTCGCCGTTTGGAATCCAGAAGACAGGGAAACGGCGATTTATTATTCCCTGACCGACTTGAAATGCGCCGACTTCGATTGCCGAGCAACAAATTGTCCAGACGAGTTAAAAGCTTTTCGATGTCACACAGGAGTTAAACAAGAAGGAGATTTTGCCGGAGCCGNACAAAATCACAAATAAATCACAAAATAAAAGTCAAATCACACTCACATTTAGTTTCAATCACAATCACGCCAAAATCACGCCGTGAGTGTGATTTCGTAATTTCGTGATTGGGATTTCCATCCCTGTAATCTATGTAGTAATTGGTATAAATTGCTGGTATAGACTATGCTGCAATTGGTACTTTGTTTTTGTTTTAATACTTTCCTGGGTATTATGCTTCTGTCGGTACTAATGCTTGTTTTGATACAAGTCTTCAATTGATACAGAAACCATAAATTGGTACAAATCGTCAAATGGTACTGGACTTTGTACTACAGGGGGTCTGGTTATGAGGTCAAGCCCGAAAAAAATGACTTGATCTTAATGCACTTCAAAAAATGACTTGACCTTATATCCATTTTACAATTTTTTTTTATAAAATTTGATTTCCCCCAAAAAATTATGGTCTTCATTCTAGAAAACGTTTAAATACACCACCTAACCATGTGAGATAACACANGATCTGATTGGTCTTTTGCATTGTCTTGTGCCTCGTCTTTTGCCTGGGGTTTTGCCTCGTGGACATTTGCCTTCTTGATATTTAAAGTTATTTATGCCAGAAGTCAAGATATCAATCTATTTTTTAATGAAGAAACTGGCGTCATCACCCTCCGACCATTTAATTTAGTTATCGGTTCATAATGGTTATAGGGTCATCATTTACGTGAATAAACAAATCCACCTAGCAAAGATAAAAGCTCCTCAAAATTGTACATAAATTATTATTATGATAAAATGGAATGCTATATTCGTTCTCGAAAAAAAAACGCTCGTTATGGGATTAGCGCCCTCTTGGGGTTAACTATAGTTATTCGTATTATAATGGGTTTTAGAATGTAAAATTGTTAATTTCATTGTTTATTTATGATCTTTATTTGGTGAACAACCGCCGACACATGTTTGCCCATATTTCCCGCCCCCAAAACAAATTAATTAGTAAGACCGAACCTATCCGAAAAAACGCCATTACGGAGTTATTGACCCAAAATAATTTCGCAGCTTTGAAGCAAAGGTACAGCAACAATTAAAAATATACCATACAATGTCGAGTCCCTGCTGCCAAAGCGTTACGATTGGTTGCTTCGAGACCCTTTTGGGCCTTTTGTTACCCTTAAAAATAAGTTTCATGATTTTCTTAATTTGCGTAGTGTACGTTTAACGACATACTGTACATACGGTACAATTTTTAAAATGTTGTTGAAGAAGTCTTAACTTTTTTCGAAATGCTTATGGTCCAAAAGTTATGGATCATTACGTCATTACTTAACGCTTTGGGAGCAGGGACTGTATATATTTATAACTAAAATTCTGAACCGTCGAAAAGGACTGAAACTAAACGGAAACACTTATATCAACATTTCGCCCGACTTCTCCAACTTTGAAATGAGTTCAAAAATCGAAGATTTAATTGGCGAAGGAATGATTTTGAGTGTCCCACCGAGCTCACTTCCCGACGAAATAGCGGCGAAAGTGGGTACCGTGGACACTTTTATAGTGCTCAAAGATGTGGACCTGTCTTGGCCATTTGGTCCAGTTCCCGCCCATTTGCTTTGGATGGATAGACGTTCTTACAATGGAATAGTTGAAAAAATTAAAAAAAATGAAGATATTTTCCGCGAGTCCAAATTTGGTGCTAAACTTCTAGATCTTCACTGTAAATGAAAGAGTGGTAAATTTTGACACAAGACACTCTGTACTAGACAGTCTGTACATTTATTGCAATTTTTCAAGTTCAAATGTAATAAAAGGTTAAGTGCATTTATATTTTGTCCTTAGATATGTCGTTAACTTATCGGTGACCGACGAGAATTTTTTTTCCGGACTAATAATAATAATAATAATAATTTTTCATGACGTTTGCTTCACTAAATTAGTAATACAACATGTGTTATCAGCTGAGTTTAAACACGCAGGCAGATTGGCTAGCACGGATGAGAGCTGGGAAACGGGCCAATTAGAATACTCCATTTAATAGGGCTTTCCATTTATTCTAACATCTCATTTCTTTTCCTTTTATTGAAATGTTTGTACAGGCGGAAAGCCAAGTAAGGGTATAAATAGCAAATAACTTTTATAATTGAACGCCAAAGAACGTTACACGAAATACAGGCATGTACCCCAACTCTTTTTTGCTCTATATAATTTTTTTTTGCAATTCAAATTTATTTTTAACAAAAATAATTAAGGACGGGTATGGCCCTCTGTGTACAAACATAACGTGTTAGAAAAGTACTCATAACGGGCGTCTTATACGATCAATTTCAATATACTTTTCTGTAAAATACTCTCGAAAAGTTTTCGGACCAGGTAATGGATTTTATTTGTCTGTAAGTATCAAATCGGATATTGGATAAACTTTTACAATTTTGATTCTATTGAGTGTTTTTTTTCTGAAAAAGGTTTGTTTTGACAAGGAGCACAAAACTGTTGTCTTCGATTTTTGAATAAATGTCTGGTAAAAAAAATAATCGGGAAAAACACTAAAACATGCTCAAATGAGCCAGATTCACGACCATGAATTTTAATGATAAAAAACAGGTATCAAAAATCGGCGTCAAACGTTTTAAGCGCCTTGCTTTAGAGCAACTATNAGTTAAATTTGTTATATCTATATTTTAATAAGCAACAAAGAAAAATAAAATATTACTTGATGCATCGCCTCTAATTGAATGCATTATAATCTGGTGACTGTTTTGGTTTATTGAAAATTTTCAAGATTTTAAGCGTTCCCTTTGTGTTTGTTTTTCACTTTTTTGGTCTTTAATTTGTTACAGGGGGTAGTCCAATTCTGAGTCGCTTTGCGATTTTCACTCAAAGTCCCGTTTCGACCCAGAATTGGACTTTCGATCCATAATTGGGGTAAAATACAACCCAAAAATGGACTTTTGGCCTAGAATTTGACTTCTAATTTTTTTTTTGCGAAAAAAAGCAACCCAGAATTGGACTTTTTTGAAAAGAGACCAAGAATTTGGTGGACCAGAATTGGACTGCCCCCTGTATCAGTGAGTTCCGGGCTTACATTTTGGCCTAACTTTAAGGACATGTTATTTTCATACTGTTTCTAGTATTCCAACTCTTAACTGTTTTGTTTGTTTTCGTAAATTAACATGACGAAATATTGCGTGTCTGCATTGCAGACTCTGCAAATTAATCAACTCATTCTGGTGTATAGAATTCTAAGAGAGAAAAAAAAACAATAAATTGTGATTTTTTGGCGAAAAAATAGTATTTTTTTTTTAATTTTATTTTGTAAATGTTACTCCAGTGCTATGGAAGGCTTGTTAATAAGCGGACTGCCCTTAATAAGTGTGGGTTATTTGCTACCTATTTTTAAAAATATATATTTAAAAAAAATTGAACTAAATTCAAACCCAATCTCTCTTTGCGTTGAAGGAGGAAGAGGTAGAGAATAATTTTCATTTTTTCAAATCAATTTTGACAATTTTTGTCGAAAAACTGGATTACGACGAAAGAGAAGGCATTTTTGGTACTTATAGAATTACTATAAATGTAGTCTGTGCGTTGGAGTCCAGACTGCCGGGAATGAAGCAATCTTTTTGCAATTTAACCGTTGAAAGTTAAACCCCATACACATTCAGGTTCCGAGAAAAATAACGGTGAATTCAGACATGCCATTTTCAAATTGATTAGCTCAAGTTAACATTTCTCACAAGTCACCCGAAATTTATATTTCGTTCGTCATTTAGACGGTGCTACTCGGTGTTTTACATGAATTTCCGCAGTCTTTTCTCCCGCATTGTCTAGATGATGATTATTCGAGTTTTTGACGTGCGAAAACAACTCGAGTTTTGCTATCTAGAAGATACGACAGAAAAACGGCGGTAGTTGATGTAAAACGGCGAGTAATTTATTTTTTGTTATTTAACCCGCAATCAGTCCCGTATATGTTTATCGAGATCGTTGGGATGTTCTGTGATTGGACAAGGCAGAAATAATAATACAATCAATGATCAAAAAATTTCATCCGCGACAAAAAATCTTCATCCGCGAAAATTTGACGGCTTTAAGGAAAGGATGTAATTCAAACACACGGGCAGAGCCTGAAAAGGTCGAATATAGAAAAGGTCTAAAATGGCTTGAAAAAGGTTGAAAACCTCAAAGGGTCAAAACCTGAAAAGGTCGAAAGTCTGAAATGGTCGAGACCTAAAAAATGCTTTTGACCATTTCAGCTGAAATCAGTGCTTCGACCTTTTAAGCCATTTTAGACCTTTTTTATATTCGACCTTTTCAGGCTGCGCCAACACACGACCTTAAAAAATTACCCCTGAACACGAGGTCCGGATGTTTTGCCGGGTGCGTTTGAAGGTGCATTTTTTGTGGTTCGGATTATTAAATGATATGACAGTGAGAGCTAACATAAAAATCAATTTTGAAGCAATAGAACAGAAAAAAATAAACTGTCCTTACTCCTTTTTCGGACGNAAAATCGCACTCCGTGTGTAGCAGCGGCGAATGAGGGTTAAGAGGGGAAGGACTGTAATACAAAAATATTTTACAAGAAGAAAATCGACTTTAGGTGATTTGCCATTCGGTGATTGGCCAAGCGCGCTCAAAAAAGACCAATGACAGGCCACATAGGACTCAGACGCGCTGTCAAGCAACGTTACCAAAAAGTGGTAACATTATTTATTTTTTTCGCGTTTGAAAATCACTGGGATATGTCACCGGCAAATAAGGTCGCCACGACAGACAGACTACAAATTTTCACGAAA
>SCLG01002873.1:0-10573 GCA_004367875.1 Oikopleura albicans
AAACAAAAAAATATGTTGGTGATGATGATGTCCATGCAATCTCAAGCTCTAAACACCCAAATGGGTCCAAATATGATGCTCCCACTTTTGCTCATGGACGATTCTTCCGACAACGAGGGGTTAATGTTTTACATGATGATGTCTCAAAATAAACCTTCCTGTCAGGCGTTTATTTTATAATTTCATTTTGCACTGTAGTAAAAAGTTTCATGCTACTTAGTACGTAAAGATTCTTTCAACTGAGATCAATTATTTATGGAGGCCAATAATGTTTTTATTGTTAGAATGTATTTTAACTCGGCCACGTTTGCGAAAATTCGTACCACGGCCACGTTTAAAAGGACCGCTGACGGTCCCTTTTTTTAATCGTCAATTCTGGGCGACACGGATGTGATATTTGTATGATTTTTTTTAAATTTGAATCTTTAGTATGTTAGTAATCAAACTAAAGCTTTGATCGTAATAAATTTTCGCATAGCAATCTATTTCGGCGGGATTAAAGGCGCGCGTCATTTTTTTTTATATTTTTCAGCTGTTTTTTTATATTTTTTTGTATCTTTTTTTTTAGTAATTTTGAACGAAAACAAAAATAAAAATCATTTAAAAACTATCAAAAATAATATCATTTGTCAAAAAACAAACAAACAAAAAACAGCACAAAGTAGTCACATAACAAAAACAACAGGATAGCGCATGGGACGCATGGAAACGCAAGTTAGTCTAGCGCTAACCCAGATAAAACTAAATACCTTAATTTTTTAGTTCGAACTTTAAAAAAAAGTAGAAGAAATTTGTGGGGTTTAGGCAGTTTTCGTTTGAAAATACGTCGTTGCTAACATACTAATTTATCGAAAAGAAAAAAAGAGGGACCGTCGGCGGTCCTTTTAAACGTGGACGAGTTAAAGTAAATTTTAAATAAAATTTAAACAATTAAGTATAGCTTTCTTGTTGATTGATAATTTCAGTAGAATATACATTAGTATACGAAGTATCCAACCTGAACTACTACGTTTTTGTCGCTATTTAGGCTTACAAAACGGTTCAGTTCAGGTTGGACACTTCGTATATAATTTAGAAGTACAAAAGTATGTACTGATACAGTCCTTACTCATCTATAGAACGATCATTTATTTGACGATTGCTCCTATTTCGGACGCTTTTTCGGCCAAAATGGGCCATTCTAATAGAAACATGGACCTTTTTGTGACGATACTCCTATTTCGGACGTTTTTTTTGGCCAAAATGGGCCATTCTACTGTAATAGAAAAATGGACCCTTTTGTGACGATGCTCCTGTTTCGGACGCTATTTGCGAGAACCGAAAACGTCCGATAAATGAGTAAGGACTGTAGTAGGTACAAAATATTTTAACTAACGTGTTATGCAAACTGGACAAACCGGGAAAATACTAGTTGGTATGAGAGTAGTAAAATCTTAAATTAAAAACCACTAAAAGGTTTTTTAACTTGAAACAAATTGAATTGTGCAGGAGCCTTCTTTGAACCAGCCAGTTTTCTTTGTACCATTTTTGTCGGCACAAAATGATCCGCCACCACCTCCGGGTTTAGACTCGGAACCTATAGAAATGCCGCCAGTATATCCTCCTCCCCCTCCATTAAACTTATGGTTCCCACCACCAAACCCGCCACATCGACTTCCTACCAGCCCATCTTTGAAACATTTACCACGCCCATCTGAACAGCCTGCCAAAAATCCAGCACCGCTTCCACTATCGCTGCTCATACCTAAGTTTGTATTTTTTGTTCCATCAGGGCCATTACCGTATTCTTCGGTTTGAGCATGGCACCAATCGTTTTTCAACTTTTTTCCATCTCCTCCTGCGCCACCCGCAATGACTAACGGGTCAAATTGGCCATTTTTGTTTTTGACAACAAATGTACCTCCAGCTCCACCATATGGATTATCTGGAATTTGTCCAATGGCAACATTCAACTTTTCGCCTTCCACAAGATTGAATTCGCCACTAATAACAGCACCAGAACCAGTTTTTGGTAGATTAGTTGACCCGCGAGCAGTAATTTGATATATTCCTGTTTTTGGAACAGTGAAAATTTGAATTCCTGGCTTGTTGTCGTCTACGTCAAATTTGTCTTCATGTTTGGTCCAATCATTGTCGTAGGATGAAATGCATTTTTCCCGTGTGGGGCCATTTGGACCGCTCATACCACAAGTGGTAAATTCAAAATTAAACAACGGCTTTTCATCAGCTGTTATTTCTTTTGAGACATGGATTGCTCTGTCACATATCTCGTTCCAAATCGAATCATTGTCGACGGGCTTCATGCTGCTCCGAAGATAACAACGAATTATATCGACCAGCATATAATGATCTTCGCCTAACTTGGTATTTTTGACAAAACTGGCATAAATTTGAAAAGCACGGGTTTGGAGTTCTGCGGCAGTTACTTTGGAAAAACAGTCATTGAAAAATTCGAAAACTTCATCGACCTTCAAATGCATCAACGCCAAATCCAAATCTATTTTAGCCGTTGGAGATAAGTTAGGGAGGTGCGCTTTCAAAACTTCCATAACCGTTTTTACCATCAATAAATGAGTTCAAAAATACTAAAGAAAAGGAAAAGTTGTTTTTTAGACTACCCGGATTTTCTATTGATTTCTCGACCCTTAAAATGGGCTAAGCAAAAGATGTAGATTACTCTGTTTTCTAGTTCGATATGACAAAAATATTAACTCCTAGAGCGCGATTTTTCATCACAAAGTCGGTCGGTTTTAAAAGGTTTTTTCACTATCTCGTAACCCGATGTGGCACGAGTAATTGTATTTAGAAGATACAATTTCTTGATAACAAAAATTCATTATAAAAAAGTGACACGGAAAATTAAAACCAGTCCCGACCTTCCAGTTATGAAATTTGCGTTTTCAAAAAACGAGCACATTGCACTGCACAACTAAGCAGTCGCTAATCATTTTACATTTTTTTACTGTTTTTTGCTTAGCTTACTTAAGTTGCAAGAAAATAGTCATATAATATGACTCATTTACATAAGCCATAAATTATCCATGAAAAGTTTATGATAAAACAAATGATAAGACAACAGTATATTTGTGGTGTTATGTGATGAACTCTTTGTTAATGTTCAAAAAACTTTATTATTAAAAAAATTCTAGCGTCCGCTACATTTTTAAAAGACGATTTTTACACATTTTCTTAATATCTCTTCAAGTTTTTTCAATTTTGAGCCCATAGAATTATAAAACGAATGCTTTATGTTTGAAAATGAAAAAAATAACAAAGAGTTCAACTACTCCCATTTTTGGTATACTCAGTATAAATCATCCAAATTTTGTGAAAGGTAGAGCATAGAAAAATTCATTGGACTACATATACTGTATATTAAAAACATAATTTCGAATTCATGTCTTGATTGTGCAAGGATAATCTTCTTTGTTTCCAACTTTATCGCAAAATCCCAATTTGGTCAGAAATTCGACGAGTTTGACAAGGTCTTCATAACCAATCACCTCGTTGTTAACTTCATGGATCATATCCAAAAAGATCTTCAATGTAGATTTGGCGAAAACTTTAAAATCAAGTTCTAGAGGTCCGTTTTTGTCCTTTTGATTTTTGCGAGCATTTTCAATCGCCTTTTCGATAAACTTTGACTTGTAGGCACATACCAAGGCACCAGCAAGCACAAATCCATCCGAGCACATAAACTTTATATAGACTTACTATTAATTGAGGTCCTTAACAAGTCCTATTCACGGTATGATAAGGATTATCGGTTAACCGTTAACGGCAGTGTTGGAAAAGTTGGCCAACGCTCCCCCCAAATTTCCCAAACACCCAACACGTTGGGAAATTCCCATTATACAATTTAACCAACGCCCAACAACTCCAACACTGATGCTTAACGGATAAGTGGAAAACTATTTTAAACAAGAATTTTATATGTCGAAGGAGCGTCTTGCTTTTACACAGCATACATACAGTATAAAATTGACCAAGGCTTGATTTTTTCAAAACGCGCTACGCTTCCAACACTGGTTAACGCGTTATAACGGTATAAACTTCTAAGGTCCGCCGTTTACCTTTAATTTTATATACACCACCTACCTACGAAAGTTAACTCTCAGGGGGAAGGAGTTTTTGGGAACCCGTAGGGAGAAAATGCGTGTAAATAAACACGCACTTAGAAAATTCACAATAATTCGCAATAAATAAAAAAAAACTGCTAAAGCCACGTTGTAGAGCTCGTCAAACTAGCTGACTATTCGATCTGACTATTCAGAAATTGATTTGGGGCACCAGGGCCCCTAGAGAGCTGTTTGAAATCTCCAACCTACGCAAAAAAAGTTGAGAGGGGGGGTCACCAATACCCGTTTTGCCATACGGGGCCTCCATATGCCTTAAATCGACGAAAGAAACAAGTTGCGTGTCTATATACACGCACTCCCCCCTGGGAGTTAACACCACGTAAGTTAACAAAGTTCACGTAAGTTAACAAAATCCACGTAAGTTAACAGACTGCTCGTGACAACTTTTCCGCCTACGCCCTACCCACGTAAGTTAACAAAATTCACGTAAATTAACACCTTTTGTCCTATTTTGTCCTATTTTGTTAATTTACGTAGGTACGTGGTACACTATGGTTTACTTCAGAATGTGGTGTTGGTAATTTTGAGATTTTTGTTTAAATTTGCAGCATCGATCTTTCGAAAAAAATCCGAGACAAATTCATCTGTTCTTTGAGACAAACAATGGTATAAAATCTTGTTTTTTACGCTTTTATTTTTGATAGGCTTTGGAACGCTATGCATAGGACAGCCACCTGAGATTTTGACCCGATTTTAGAAGTGTTTCAAAATGCTTGATTTTCAGGTATATATGGTAACCCAATACGGCGCATCCCGTGGTGAACCTTAGAAGTGTCTACTGCCAACCGGTTAGTAGTTAACCACGAAAAACTGGAAAAATAACGGTTTTTTCTAGTTTTGGTCACGGTCTCATCTTTTCTCACTTTTTTTACATAATTTCTGAAATCTCGTGATTAAGGCCGATCTAACCGTACAAAAAACTCGTCTGTGACGGGTTGGGCAAGTGGTTAACCACGCGGTTGAAAAATGTAACAGCTTGAAAATCATCAAATTGGGTATGGTTCGAACCGCCATACTCTAATTAGTTTACTCAGACAAAGAACCAGGAAAAAATATGACCGGTTGTTCTTTAGCCGCGGTTCAACTATTTGAAATCGTATATTTCAATAATATGCTAACCGGCACATATATTTATCTTTTGCAGACCATTTGTAATACATTCAATTACAGAATTGACAAACAATGATAAAACCTTATGGCGGTGGNTTTTTTTTTATTTATTTGCTTAGTTTTCGAAAGTGACTTGCCACACCCTATTGTTCAAAAAAAAGTATCAAATGTTCAGGCCGTCGACTTTCTGTGGTTCATAGTAAAGTACGTGTTGAAAAATCATCAAGTTCAATATTTACCGTATATGAGAGGTTATTTCAAGCGTCATTGATTATACCTTGTGGTTCGTAAAAAATACAGTTTCCCACAGAGTTAAACTTGCGAAATAATAAATGTATGGGTTTAGTGGTTTGGTCACAACCAGTCATATCTCAGAATCAACCCTTGACACGATTACCAAAAATTGTTTATCATATATCCTTTTTGGAAATGCAGACTTATTGATTAGAGCCTTTGTAGTTCCTTGAGAAAACAATCACACTCGGCTTGAGTTCACGATCGGAAATTAGAACGTTTTAGAACTCTTTTAGAACGCATTTTTACTCAGGGCAAACTATACGGATGAGTAAGCCTATCTTAATCAGTCGGATGACAAAGCAGCCCCGTGAAACGGGGCTGAAAGTATAAGTGAAACCATTACTGAAATAACCTCGTAACCAATTATGTTAACTCTCAGGGGGAAGGAGTTTTTGGGAACCCGAAGGGGGAAAATGTGTGTAAATAAACACGCACTTAAAAAAATCACAATAATTCGCAATAATTAGAAAAACTGGTAAAGCCAAGTTGTAGAGCTCGTCAAACTACGCCGATCTGACTATTCAAAAATATATTTGGGCCACCAGGGCCCCCTAGAGAGCTGTTTGAAATCTCCAACCTACGCAAAAAACACCGTCAATCGAAATTTCTCGAGAAATTAAGGGGGTCAGCAATGCCCGTTTTGCCCTACGGGGCCTCCATATGCCTTAAATCGACGGAAAAACAAGTTACAAGTTATACACGCACTTCCCCCTGGGAGTTAACACCAGTTATCTTAACAAAGATGCATTATCTTAACCCTTTTTGGACCGAACCGTATCGCGATAGATTAGATTAAGATACATTGACCTAACCGGCCACCTGGTATATCATATTAATAATTCAGAATAATAATTTTTTTTCTTCTAAATAAAATTCAATCAAAATTTGCTGAGTTTGTTCTTCAAGACAAATCGAAAGAAAGAAAAGGAGCTTCTTAAAAGTATTACATTTGACGTCGCCCATTGCATATCATAGCATTGGCTGCGGTTGGGCGTTAAATGTCACCGCCGATTCAAACTCACTATCATTTTCCATAATATTTATTCTATTGGCGTTCCATCAAAATTACCAAGTTTATTTTATGTAACCAATTTTATAATTATAAAATAACTGAAAATTATAGTAAATAAGGGAAAATAAAAGGAAAATGATTGAANAAATTGTAACATAACGGCGTAGTGCGTAGGCAAAAACGCCAGAAACGGGAAAAATTGTAACATAACGGGGTGAAACATAACGGCGCACCTGGTGTATTGCACCATTATATTTTTTGCCAACTCATTGGAAATAAAAAATCTACTTACTCTTGAAGAAACATAATCATTTTCATAATAACGTTAACTCGTCTAACATGAGATTGTGCCACACCAGGTGAATCGGGTCCTCCATTGATGTTTCCAAAAGAGCCAGACGAACGATGAAAGTCTTCAAAGCTAAAATAAATACATTTTGAAGATTAAAAAAAAACGTCACAAAAGTTTCAAAAGAAACCAATGATGTTAAACGGTTATCTTGTAAGGGGTTCAGTGTTTAATTGTCACGATTTCAGTCCATTGTCGAGAACAAAGAGGCATTGAAGTTATGTTTCAAAGCTTTAAAACCCTTTTAGATAAATTTATATTTCACCAAATATTATGGAAAAATGGCTGTTTTACGTGTGATTTTAATAAAATGCGTCAAACGCTCCAAAAGTTCATTTTCGAAATCGAACAATTTAAAAAAAAATACAAAAATCAAAATACAGTCCTATCGCCTTTTTCTTTACAGCCTTTTTCTTGACAAAAACCCCGTTTCTTGACAGATTTTAGGCCCTATGACTCATATGGTCGGTGGCCTTTTTCTTGACAAATTCCCATATCTTGACAATTTTCTTTAAATCCAGATGTAATTTGTTAAAATTTTATTAACCAGTTTTTACCAAAATATATTTTACTAGTTTTATATTTGACTGTTTCATATTTTAATACATTTAGGTACATTTTTTCAAAAGAAATGTCCCTCAAAACTGTATTTTCACCGTTCACATAGGCGGTTGAACAGTCAGTGTCCCAAATCTTCACAAATTGCCCTTTTCTTGACAAAAATCCCGTTTCTTGACAGATTTTACGCCCTATGAGTCATCCGAAAGTGTCAAGAAAAAGGCGATAGGACTGTATATTATGAAAAGCGAACTGGAGGAGAAAGAAGCTCAACAGTATTAAAAAGTATGATCTAACCCACGCGTTTTTATTTCCACCAATCATATCCCAGCTCTTTTACTAACTTGTCGCTCTCTTTTACAGGCTGATAATTAAATGCGTCAAACGCTCCAAAAGTTCTTTTTAGAAATTTTAGTAAAATTCCATAAGATTCTGTCATAGAAGTTCTGAAAATAAGATCAAAAATCTGAGATAAATCTACCTCTTTCTTTTGAGTGAACAAAAAAAAATGAAAAAAAATAATAAATGCACTTTAAAGGTGGAACAAATAAAAATCCTTTTTGGAGCCTTAAATATAATTTATCACGTGACTGGTTGATCTTGAACCAAAACTGGATTAGAACATTACAATCCACTTTTTATTTTTACGTCGAGTGGACGAATTACTTTTTTCGAAAAAAATTTGTGGTAATTGACTTATGTTTCACTTTTTCCCGATCGGGCCATTATGTTTCACTATTTTTCGAATGTTTTTGTGAAACATAACGGCGCACCCTGTATATTTTGTTTCTTTTTATCAACTTTCAATAACTTTGATTTGAAAAAAAAAATCAAAAAACAAATGATAAAACGTAGGGTGGATCATAAGCTAAAATTCAGTTTTTTCGATATTTTAAGCTCGGATATGAGCTCGTTTTTTAACAGTAATTGACACAAATTTAGATTTCTGGCCGATAAAGCAACATAATAAATACACGACCCTTCCAGTTTTGTTAACACCAAAATTTCTCATTTGCTAAGATACCATTGGTAATTGGAAGTCACTTTTTCATCCAAAAACTGTTATGATAACCCGACTTGTAACGATAACTGGTGTTAACATACTTGATTAGGGGGTGTATAGAACGTCAATTATATATCATTCAAATACAAGGCCCTTGTTATCGTCTACAATACGGACGGATTCCCCACTTTAGTTTCCTCAGAAGATGCACGATACGCTGCAAGTAATACTCTATGAAAAAGATATCAAACTAGTAACTTGTATTCGAGACGCGAAACGAGAAGCGTAGGCGCATTCTAGAAATAGGGTGTGAAACACGAACCCGTTACACCCTGATACGTTGTCGACTAATAATAACTCAATACCTTATTGCATTTTGAATTTTATAAACCGCCGTACTCCGTTGGGTATAATCATAAATATCAAAATTCTCAAGTTCACCCTCATAATACTCCAATGCATTTGACAGACATTTTACAAAAATAAAAATTACAAATTTCATGGTGAAAAAGTCGTCGACTATTTTTTTACTAGAATGAGTTAAATTTTTTGATGTTTTGATTTGCTGAGTTTTTTTGATGCATTGGTTGATTAGCCCTAGATGGCTGGAACTGATAATCTTATAAGGTTCTCGCTATTTAAATTCAAACATATTACGTAAATGACATAAGTGATCTCGTAAGTTGCATTCAAATCCCTTTATGTCGTGTCAAACAATCTTCCACGTAACCTTCGATGGCCAAATAAAAGTGACAAATATCCTGACAAAATTCGCCTAAAGTTCAAGGTACCTTTGGGCCAAAATTAATACCCGAAAAATTTATAATAAGGATCGTACAATTGAAAAAAACTACTTCTCAAATAATAAAATAAGATGAAAAAACGAATCAGAGGAAGTAGAAGCTCAACAGTATTTAAATGTATGATCTAACCTACGCGTTTTTATTCCCACCAACCATATTCCGCGGAATTCCGCCTGTTTTACAAACTTGTCGATCTCTTTCACAGGCTTTTCAACTAAAAATGCAGATTTTTTTCATATTGAAAAAGTAGTACACCCCCTAATCAGTTATCTTAACAAAATTGGGTTATTTTGACACTTTTTGAACCAAAACGTATTGCAATTTCAAATTATGTTATTACGGCTAAGGCCAATTATCTTAACAAGATTCATTTATCTTAACACTTTTGCAGAACAACAGTTGTTTAGATAACTGGTTAGATGATGTATAAATTTTGAATTGAACAAATGTTACGTTTTGTTCAAGCCCTGGACTTCTAGAAATTTGTTGGCTTTTTTTAAAGCATGTTTTTCGATTTTGAACCCTCGGAGTTAACGTTAGAATAGAACGACCCTAGAATTTATTCGACTTGCTAAACCAGGGCAATAAAATGGTCAAAACAAAGTGCGAATTTCGTCACCTCATGCAAAAGTGAGAGAAAATTGGTGGAACAGGATGTCGAAACATTTCCGTCTTGCAGCAATTGCCGTTTTTTCGTAACGTTAATTTACGTCGCATTTTTTTCTGTTTTCTTTAATTGCTCAATCCGGTCGTTAGATCAAACGTAATGACGCCGGGCAAAAACGGGCGCAATAAAAATTTCTCAACCCGAACCGCCTAGATAAAATGCTAGGAAAAACGCCATTTCGAAAAAGAACGCTCAAACAAAAAATATGAAAATATTGATTCTAATTTTTGGTATTTCGTCGGCGAGGCTAAAAGATAAAATTGATGTTGATGATCAGGCAAGGGTTTCAAATGAACAAAAATTTTGAAAATTTTAGGCACACAGTCTAGGCAAATTGCAAGTAATATAGCTAGTACATAAGAGAACAAAAGAGAAAAATTATTTACAAATAATTCTAGAATTTTTTTAATAAAAACTAAGTATTAATCAGCGTTTTACATGAATTTCCGCCATCTTTTTCTCGCATTTTTAGATGGCCATATTCGAGTTTTTGACGTGCGGAAAAAAACTCAACTTTGGCTATCTAGAAAATACAAAAGGAAAAACGGTGAAAATTCATGTAAAACGCTGAGTAGTTTTGGACAGGCGAAATTTTTCTGTTTTTCGAAAACTAGGCCACTTAGGTTTAATACGGT
>SCLG01002881.1:0-10070 GCA_004367875.1 Oikopleura albicans
AATGGAAACCCAAAATGTGGCGATTTCAAGAACTACCATAAGTTATACAGTATAATTTATAGATCAATTTTGTTTGTCGGCTTTATCAATTAAAAAAAACACGCCGATTATTCATGGCGGGCAATGAGAACAAAATAGCGGTACCCTAATTCTAGGGTTTCTCGATCATGCAAATGTAATCACGGTTTTTCATGGTCGAATGGAGCATGTGTTCCGTCTTGCACTTTAACTGGATGTAACGTAAATGAAATTTGTAACGTAAACCGAGGATCATGTGATTGTTTAACCGGTTATGAATTGGTTAACCAACAGTGTCTGCCAACTTGTGATGTCTTAAAATGTGGCCAAAATGCACATTGTGACAGTACGAGTCGGGCTTGTTTGTGTATGGCTGGTTATGACATGGTTAACGGGCAATGTAAAGCAACTTGCTCAGGTTTGAAGGTCAAAAATGCTACCCATATGCTACCCATATTTGAACACAAAAACCTACATAGAAATATATAATATTATTAACAAATTAATACACTTAAATTATGAATATAGGGGTGTTACATTTAGGGACGGTTTTCTATTTTCCACCAACTTTTGCTCCTTAATTTGATTTTTTTTCGAAAAAATCACGCCTAAGTTTCAAACTTTTTGATAAAAATGTTAATTTGAATTATTTTATTAATTTTAATTATTAATAAAAAACAGGACTAAAAAACGGTTTTAAGTGTTACAAAAATTTTTGACCAAAACTTTTCACAAAAGTTTTTTATCAATATATTTAATCAAAATATTTGATCAACCGTTTGACCGAACTTTTTAACAGCAGTTCCTGAAATTTTTCGGAATTATTAATTTTCTGGATATTTACATAGAGTTTCAGGATATTACATAGAGTTTTTTTTTTGGCATTTTTTTGATCTTTTGAAGTTTATCAATGTGGTATAAACGAAATATGTGATTCGTCGGATCCGGGATGCAAGTGTCTAAATGGTTACAATCGCATAAATGGTGTCTGTAGTGCTACATGTTCCGTAATAACGTGCCCGACGAATGAGATTTGCAATTCTGAAACTGTACAGTGTGAGTGCGCCAGAAGTTACACACGTCGTAATGGAGTATGCGTGCCGACATGTGATATTATCAAGTGTGCCCGAAATCAAATTTGTAATGATAAGACATTAGGTTAGTGGTGACCAGAAGCTCTGGAATTTTCAATTTATTTTGTTTTTTTTTATCAAATGACAGTGAAAATACGCATAAAGTTATCAATTGTGTACTGTAATAACGGTCTAGTGCGGTTAACCTTTAAAGTTCAATTAAATTTTATCTAAATTTTAAAGTCTAATTGACGTTTTATCTACACCGCCTGCGCCGTTATGTTACCACAAGAAAACCGAAAAAACTAGTAACATAACGGAATTTTGGTAACATAATGGGTTAGGGCGTAGGCGGAAAAGCTGAAAACAAAAAGTGGTTGGTAATTTTGGGAGGAGTTTAGTAACATACAGGGCGTTTTCGAGTCATACTTGTATACAAAATTAATGTAGGTAGTCGTTTCGAACTAAAAAATACATATAAGTTTGTCTGATTAACCCAAAAAAAGAAAAAAATGCACACTTTTAAGGTCGTTTGGTAAAACATCGGTCTGAAAAATGTGCACAATTTGAAGGTCTTTTGCTAAAACATCGGTCTGAAAAACGTGCACAATTTGGCAGTCACGTAAATTTTGCTGAAAAAGTGCACAATTTGGCAGTCGTGCACAATTTGAGGGTGCACAATTTGAAAGCCGGGACTGTAATGGAATTCAGTCTTTTTTTCTAGATTTCAGAATGTCGCAATTCAATACTAAAGTATTAAAGTAGGAAATGTTCACTGTTTTGGTAACAAAACGGGTGGTAAGATAACGGCGCAGATGGTGTAATTGATCTATTATCTTGATTTTTAAGTCTAATTGATATTACAGTCATAGTTAAACATTTTTGTAATTTACTTTTTTAATTGCAAAACAAATTATGGTGCGAAAAATTGAGAGAAAATCTTTTCACCACTAAAAACAGGATGCGAATGTAAGAAAAACTACCAGATGATAGGCACATACTGTAAACCAACCTGTGCTATAAGTTCCTGTGGCATAAACGAACAGTGTAATTCTGAAACGCTGGACTGTGAATGCAAAAGCGGTTACACACTTTCTAACGGGAAGTGTGCGCCAACTTGTGACGTGGTTTCGTGTGGTGCCAACGAAATCTGCAATATTCGAACAGTACAGTGCGAATGCCAAACAGGTTCGGGTGGCCAAATAATTTTTTTTACTCTAGATGGCGTACTGGAGTGTGTTTAGGCCGTACTTTTTTCATCAGGTAACATTTTCACAATAAAATTCAAACAACACGACAGATTAACAATTAAATTAAAGTTTTATATAATATTTTAAGTCAACATGTTAATACTAGTTCAAGTTAACAAATAAGTTAATGTGGAAGTAAACATTTAATGTACAAACAACTCGATTGAAAAAATTAAAGTAATTCATGACCACCCGTTCCAGGCTACGTACTGTTTAATAAAATGTGCCGAAAAAGTTGTGATTTGATCACTTGCGGCACTAATAAGCATTGTAATCCGGCCAGTTTATCCTGCGAATGTGACTCTGGCTATTTTATGTCAAATGGTCAATGTAAACCTACGTGCGCCTTACTTCAATGTGGTAAAAATGAAATTTGCAATCCGTTGACCAATGAATGCACTTGCAAGCCGGGTTATGATTTGGTAAATAGCTCTTGTGCACCCTCATGCGATATAATCAACTGCGGAATCGGACAAGTTTGCAACGAAAAAACGCGGGAATGCGACTGTGCTTATGGATATAATAGTTCAGGGTTAAATATTTGATATTTTGCCCTATACAACCCCATCTAAGTTAGGGTCAGTGTTGGAAACGGTGGGCGTTGGGATGCGTTGGCCAACGTCCAACGCCCAACTAACGCGTTGGGAACGTTGGGCGTTGGAGAAATTTTCTTCCCAACGTGTTGGGAGCGTTGGGCGTTGGGGACATTTTTCTTCCCAACGCGTTGGGAGCGTTGGGCGTTGGAGAAATATTGAAGCGTTGGCCAAGGCTCGAATTTTTTCTAACGCAAAACGTCATTTTATACTGTATGCATGCTGTGTGAAAGCAAGACGCCCCTTCGACATGTTCTATTTCTTGTTTAAAATAGTTTCCACTTATCTGTTAAGCATCAGTGTTGCAGTTGTTGGGCGTTGGGCTGCGTTGGCCAACGACCAACGCCCAACCAACGCGTTGGGAACGTTGGGCGTTGGTGAGATTTTATTCCCAACGCGTTGGGCGTTGGGAAAAATTCAAGCGTTGGCCATCGCTTGCGTTGGGCGTTGGGGAAAATCCGAGCTTTGGCCAACGCTTGCGTTGGGCGTTGGGGAAATTTGGAGCGTTGGCCAACTTTTCCAACACTGGTTAGGGTGGTAAGGCAAAATACAAGTTTTCATCATAAAAACTAAATTTTTATTTTCTAAACTACATTATTGTCATACAATATTTAACACTGAATGTTGAAATATTTTTTAAAATTTCAAATAATTTATATAGCCTTAACAGAAACCAAATCATTTACATAAGTGTCGCGTTTCGTCAAATTCTGTGAAAAGTTAACAGTTATTTTTGATGTTAACTGATGGAGGTCACTGTGTGACGATCGTCCCACAACGATCTATTTGCCCTTATATATCATCAAAACGGCCTCAAATCACAAATCCCTGATAACGGGTCAAACCAAATTTCATAAAGAAAATTTTGGAACAAAAAATCAGAAAAAAATTTTTCTCAATTTTTTTTGCAAAAATCGTCCTGAGATGACTTTGGAAACATCTCATGATTTTTTTATTAGTCTAGAAGGATTCGTAATGCTGGAGTTCCCCGTCAAACAATTTTCGCAAATAATGTTATCCTGTTTAGATTAAAAACGGCACTAGCAGGCTTGTCTGATGATCATCAGACCGTGTCCCTTAGGGGTTATACGAACACCTGTAACCCACTGGAGTTCGTCAGCATGAATCGTCTTCATTTTTCGCTGAAACAGTTTTAGCAATGTTAACTCCCAGGGGGCACCAATATTAAAGAACCTCTAGGGAGCATTTGTGTGACTAAAAGGCACCGGGCGCGAAAACGGCTTAAATAATGGACAGAATTTCTTGAAAATTAGTTGAAACGGGTATTAAACAAATTGTAATCGGTTTTCAATTTATTTTTGTTCTCACATTAATCTCCAGAGTCTACAGGAATATCTCCAAAGTCNGAAAAATAATTTTTGGTCATCTTGTGCCGGAAACGACGAGGAGGCCGAGCAATTAAATAATGAAAAACTAAACACGATATTCCAAGGGACGCCCACCGAACGCAACATCGACGTTTATTGGCTCTTTGACGATGGCGGGTTAACCCTACTACTTCCTCATCTACTCTCAATGCGAAAGTTTTGGTCAAAAGGTATAAATGAAGTACAGTTAGGGATCTTCTGATTTTTCGATGGAAAACCAGTTCAAACTGGTTAACCGTTTGGTTAATCAGTAAAGTTATTTAGGTCGTTTTTTTAAGAAGGCCCAAAATTTACTTTTTTCGGGAAACCCAAGACAAGTACAGGGGGTCTGGTTATAAGGTCAAGTCATTTTTTTTTCGGGCTCGACCTTATAACCAGCCCCCTATATTGATAAATGTTTTATGGTAGGGTGGGAACCGCAAAAAAGTGAGGGGCTTCGATTTTTCTCTTTATTTCTGGGGATATGTAATCGATGGCGAAGATTTCAAAAATCAGGACGAAAATTTTTTCCGAGGTTACTATCGGACAAAAAACGTCATTTTAAATACAAATATTCTCGGGAACACCCGGGTGCACCCTAAGGAGGTCGCGGATAAAAACGAAAGTATGTTATTCGTCAAGAGCAGTTAAATATCTTGTTGCATGCAAATTTTCAGAATTCTAAATGTCCAGCAACATTGTCAAATTCATGATTATTCATGATGGATTTATCAAAAAATCAATTGTGTTTGTTCTTAGATTTGGTAGATTTTGGTTTTTTTGGAGTAAGACCCTGAAAATTTTTGGAGTAACTTAATCGACCATGGTGAACACGATAGAGTATAATTTATACGAAAAAAATACAACCCTGCGCTCTTATCCGACAATGTAGTCTAATTTTGGTTTTTTTTAAATTAGAGCCTGAAACTGTCTGGAACTACTAAATCGACCCAGGTGAAGACAATTATCAACATTTTAGACACAAAAAAAAATACCCCAATGCGCTCTTATCCGACAATATAGTCTAATTTTGGTTTTCTTAGGAGTTAGAGCCTAAAACTTTCTGGACCTACGAAATCGACCCAGGTGAAGACTATTATTATCATTTTAGTTTAAAAATACCCCCGTGCGCTCTTATCGTACAAAGTAACACCAATTAAGGATTGCTCACGAGTAAGCGTTTAAACTAGGATACGAAAAATGCAAAGCCAGTCATTGACAGTTTAGGAGCTAATAACTGAAACTTCCCTAGTATACCAAGTTCATTGCCCTGAAAATTTTGGTGCTATAATTGGAACTAATTTTTAACCCCTTAATGCCCAAATTGACAAATCGAACAAAACAAAATCGATATTTTTAGAGTTACTAATTTTAACAGTCCGGAAATTTTGGTGCTAATATTGGAACTAATTTTTAACCTTTAAGTGCCAGAATTGATAGTAAGAACAAAAAATCGATATTTTTTGATCCACGAGCTGTAAAATTGACATGTTAGGGGTACTGAGTTCAACACCCCAACAAATTTGGTGACTATTGGATAACCAAATGGGCCCGCCAAGCGGGGCTACATAGGATTCGATGACCCTATTGGATTACCAAGTGGGCCCGCGAAGCGGGGTTACATAAGATGTGATGACCCTATTGGATTACCAAGTGGGCCCGCGAAGTGGGGCTACATAAGCGATAACCCTATTGGACTACCGAATGGGCCCGCGAAGCGGGGCTACATAGAATGCGATGACCCTATTGGATTACTGAATGGGCCAATAAATCGGGGCTACATAGGATGTTATGACTCTATTCAATAGAGTCTATTGGATTACCGAATGGGCCCGCGAAGCAGGGCTACATAGGATGTGTATACCAAGTTCATTGCCCTGAAAATTTTGGTGCTATAATTGGAACTAATTTTTAACCCCTTAATGCCCAAATTGACAAATCGAACAAAACAAAATCGAAATTTTGGTGCTAATATTGGAACTAATTTTCAACCTTTAAGTGCCAGAATTGATAGTAAGAACAAAAAATCGATATTTTTAGATCCAAGAGCTGAAAAAGGAAAATTGTAAGGGGTACTAAGTTCAACACCCCAACAAATTTGGTGACTATTGAATAACCAAATGGGCCCGCGAAGCGGGACAACATAGGATGCGATGACCCTATTGGATTACCAAATAGGCCCGCGAAGCGAGGCTACATAGGAGATGATGACCCTATTGGATTACCAAATGGGCCCGCGAAACGGGGCTACATAAGATGCGATGACCCAATTGGATTACCGAACGGGCCAACGAAGCAGGGCTACATAGGATCCGATGACCCTATAGGATTACCAAGTGGGCCCGCGAAGCGGGGCTACATAGGATGCGATAACCCTGTTTGTTTACCGAATGGGCCCGCGAAGCGGGGCTACATAGGATGTGATCACTCTATTGGATGATGAAGTGGGCCCGCGAAGCGGGGCTACATATGATGTGATGACTATTGGATTACCGAATGGGCCCGCGAAGCGGGGTTACAAAGGATGAGATGACCCTATTGGATAACCAAGTGGGCCCGCGAAGCGGGGCAACATAGGATGTGATTACCCTATTGGATTACCAAGTCGGCCCGCGACGCGGGGCTGCATAGGATGCGATGACCCTATTGGATTACCAAGTGGGTCAGCGAAGCGAGGTTACATATGATGCGATGACCCTATTGGATTACCAAATGGGCCCGCGAAGCGAGGCTACATAGGATGTGATGGTCCTATTGGATTACCAAATGGGCCCGCGAAGCGGGGCTACATAGAATGCGATGACCCTATTGGATTACCAAGTGGGCCCGCGAAGCGGGGCTACATAGGATGTGATGGTCCTATTGGATTACCAAATGGGCCCGCGAAGTGGGGCTACATAGAATACGATGACCCTATTGGATTACCGAAAGGGCCCGCGAAGCGGGGCTACATAGGATGCGATGACCGTATTGGATTACCAAATGGGCCCGCGAAGCGAGGCTACATAGGATGTGATGACCCTATTGGATTACCAAGTGGGCCCGCGAAGCGGGGCTACATAGGATGTGATTATTCTGTTGGATTACCAAGTGGGCCCGCGAAGCGGGGTTACAAAGGATGAGATTACCTTATTGGATTACCGAATGGCCCGCGAAGCGGGGCTACATAGAATGCGATGACCGTATTGGATTATCAAATGGGCCGCGTGTAACCAGTCCCATGACAGAGCACAGCAAAATTCCCCGGTTCATCGGACCGTTTGAAATTATCAAGTTAAGGGTAGAGGCCTTTCGTAAAACATCAAACCCGAAAACGGTCTCCGCAGGTTCACACGAGGCGCGGACGACTTGAAGGCATACCAAGTTTCAGACCCCGGCCAGTTCCAGTCCCGCCTTGCCCCTGAGGACTCTTCGGACGACCAGTCAAGCTCATTGAGGACCCTAGCTCATCTCTTCCAGGTCTTGGAATCACCCAGTCTCTGCAGGCTCGATTTCCTAGACGAATTTAGTTTAAGTGTCGAAGAGCGGGGCCCTGTAGACCATCTGCGAGACTTCTTCCGTGACCAAACGCTCACGCCGCCAAAGTTTGAGGCGACAACACCTAAAGCAGCCACGCCTGACGCAGAGACCGACGTGCCACCCGACTGGCCCTAAGACGCAGAAAGCGAGGCTTCCTCGGACAGCATCGTCCTCGAAGACCGGCCATACCGTAGCTCATCTCATCAATTACAAAACAACAAGACCGCCAATTACTCGAGGATTATGTACCAAACCGCCCGGACGTCACGTTCTCGGCAGAACCAAGCGTGAGCCACGGCATCTAGCAGCTAGTTCCTAGAGCCCGGTCGTGCTTCAAGTACCAAATATATTCAACGTTCACGTTATTTTGAGCTCTTACTCCGGCAAGGTATTTGGCCAGGTGGCGACAAAGTCTTGTTGCTCAATTGAGTTTACAAATTTGTCTCGTCACAGAAACGAAGAAAAAAATGTGTTATTCATATTAGTCTCCTACACAGATTTATTTGCAAATTGCAACATACAATTGAGTGACAAAACTTTGTCGCCACCTGGCCATATACCTTGCCATATACCTTGCCGGGCCATATACCTTGCCGGGGGTAAGAGTTTGACTAAAAGATGACGTCATCATTGACTAATACGGTATGCTACTGCATAAGCCGAGCCGGGACTGAGTCCTGCGAGTCATGCGCGACTCTGGATTCACCGGGATAAAAAAGACAACGTGCAGGAGGCCGAACTTAGACTGGAGGCCGTAGTCGGCATATTCGCAACCACCTAACCCGTCAGTTTCAAACCAAGGAGCCCGATCATCTTGTTGAGATTCAAAACTGTCAAACCCTTTTTGGAGGAATGTGAAAAATCTTTTTGAGCTTGTCATTATCGCTCGAGAACCAGATAGTCGGGCCCAAATTATACTTATAAACACGAACCAAAGCGCATATTCACATAGTCAAACGACCCATTTTTTCAAAAAAATATCCCATTCTTGAACTCCACAACAATCGAAAACCCTTTCAACTGTGTGCAGTTCATATTTATCAATAGCCTGAGTCCACTCAACCGAGAATTTTGATTATGAAATTTTCAATAAGTAATGAGTCCCTGGGAGTCCCAGGCTGGAACCATCTATATCACTCAGGAGCGCTAAGGTTTGGAAAATGGCCTCGTACAAATATGACACTGACCAGACAAGCAAGTGGCACCAGGGACGCAAGAATAGTCACAAGTCATATCTCAAATTCGGACCTACGGTATGATTCCATAACTTTCGATTTTTTTATGAAAAAAAAGTTTTTTCCATCTGAAGTTTGATAATTTAGGCCATTTTTTGTGATAAGAGAAGGCATCGGATTCAATGTAGTCCCGTTTCGCGGGCTCATTCGGTTATCCAAAAGAGTCATCTCATCCTATGTAGCCCCGCTTCGCGGGCCCATTCGGTAATCCAATAGTCATCGCATCATATGTAGCCCCGCTTCGCGGGCCCACTTCTTCATCCAATAGAGTGATCACATCCTATGTAGCCCCGCTTCGCGGGCCAGTTCGGTAATCCAATAGGGTTATCGCATCCTATGTAGCCCCGCTTCGCGGGCCCATTNACCGAAAGAGATTCCCCCCATAAATTGGGCAAAAGTTTTAAACGCATAATGTATGTAATTTTTGATTCTCTATGTCATATCTCAAAATCGCAACTGCTCGCAACTGCTCGCCCATATAAAAATAGAGAAAACCGTAATAAACATATTTGTTTTACCCCCCACGAAGGTAAATTTTGGTGTTATGAATTTTTTGACCACTTTTTTGTGTTCGGGGCCCGTGTTTTGGTATATTTGGAAAGGCACAAATCAATACTCCTTACTTTTTTTTTGGCCGAAATGACCAGGAAATTACCCTACCTATAACGGCAAATAGACATCTTTACACGCTAAAAATCGTGATAATTTTCCGAAAAAGAAAAACACAAAAACATAGATCTAGAATCGGTTAAAATTTAATAGCTGTGTGTCAAACCTCTAAACTAGCTAATTTTTATTCTAGAAAATACGCATAGGGGGAAGAATCACAGATAACAGTATACCGGATAACTTCATAGGGCGTAAGCGGAAAAGTGAAAAAAAAACGCAAATGTTCCTTTTTTATTTGCGTGTTTACTTTTTTAATAGTTTTTGCTAAAAAACTTTTTTTTGTGAAAAAAAATTTCAAAAAGGGTTCGAGTGGAAATTACAACACAAGCTCTAGGCGTTGCTTCCA
>SCLG01002890.1:0-10553 GCA_004367875.1 Oikopleura albicans
AAGTTGTACTTTTTCATTTATATAATACCCTATTTACTCCTTTAAGCCTGAATAGTTCCCATGAACAACTGGCGGGCATTTACTAGAACGGGGCTTAAAACTGGCGGGCAACAACTATACATGTAACAATAACTCAAATTAATTTCTTATTCTAAAAATACGCCTTTCAGGGTAAAAAGAATTTCGAAAATCAGAAAAATGCCGAATTCTGTAACTCATACTGTACTTTACAAAAAAAAATCATCAAACTGTATAAATTAAATTCTTGTATCTGAAACATTTGAAACTTAAAGGGGGGTGGAGTTGCAAGAGTGTAATCATTCTGTAATTAGAAGTGATTACATTGCAGGTTTGGGTTGCGCACTCAATGTGTACAGACAGATGTCTGTGCACATATAAGTGAGTGCGCAAACCGGGGCTTTTTACCATTATTATAAATATCCATTAAATAAACCTGATTACTTGAATAAGATCAAAATGCCAGCTTATGACCAGTGATACCTATATAACTCATATCGCAGTATATATTAGTGTTTTTGAGACATATTATATTTCGGTTTTGCAAATTAAAAACTTGAAATTTTTAAGACGTTTCGAACTTCATTTGGTTAATTTTTTGTCTTCATTCAAATAACTGATGATGAACCAAATAAAGTTCGAAACGTCTTAAAAATTTCAAGTTTTTCATATCGCAGTGTTAGCGAAAATGAAAAGTTTTTGAGTGTTTGCCCTGTTCAGGCTTTTTCAAGGCCCCTGAAGGTTTCAAAATTTGTAGTAAAGTATAAAAATAGCTTGTTTAAGGTCGACAATAATTACCGAAACAATTTTATTCAGATAATGAACTGTTTTATTCGTTGGAAAACGTTCCTACCAACATGAGTATTTGTCAACCGTTTGCCGACGATAGTGTCATAACCGTCATACCCGGAAACGCTTCTCAGTCCAATATCTCCAGGTCTGCCGAAAACGTAACAGAACAGGCCCTTTCTTACGTCGTCTTGATTTTAACTGACTGTAATGTGCCAATAACCNGTACTTTCGCGACCACACCATTTGGTCGCGAAACCATACTTTGAACAACGATTCGCGACCAAATGGTGTGGTCGCGAAAGTACCCCACTCCTCTTAGATAGGTATACTGTATGAGATATTATAACGCGCTTCTCGCTTTTATACTTTTTAAGCCGATTAGAATACAAAGTTTGAGAAAGCGAGAAGCACGTTATTATACCTCATACTTAGGATGGATTCCGGGAAATTGAAATCTTGAAATACACTTCAGAAATTGATGAAACTTCATATACGGGATAATCAAGACCCAAGAAGTTCAAAAAAGTTTACCAAAAATTCCTAGCATGTCACGTGTTGGCGCTAGAGAGCATTTTACATTTTTGTACCACTATGCACTAATTGACTCAGAACTCATGATATAAAAGAGTTAATAAATATCTATTTTTGCCAAACTATGAAAAAAAGAACCAGGAAACTTTCGTATGAAAAGTCAAAATAGCTGGCACCGGCCCTTCTGGGTGAAACCGGATTTTTTCGGGAAAAAATGCGAAAATTGTCGATTTTTTGGGCATTACACCCACAAATCCTGTTTTATGAAATGATAGAACGATTTTAAATCACTTATTGATTAATCATTTAGTTTTTGGTAAAATAATAAGGCGGCTTCCGGTCAATATCGGCTATTTTTAGGGCCAGTGACACTGAAAATGTGAACCGATCTCTTTCTCGAGCTACAGTTGATGTTTTAAGCTAATAATTGTTATACTAAACAAAAAAAAAGATGCTGATTCTACTGGTGGGGTCAGTTTTGTAATATGACCCCTCTAGGGTGTCAAGTTACAACTTGCTTTAAATGGGCTCTAATGGTACTCACTCGATCTGATTTTTTACGGTGATTACGCCTATGCTATTCAAAAATTCTCAAACTTGAAATTTGACCCCTTTTGGCCATTTCCCGGCCAAAATAGGGTCAAATTACGACTTGCTTAAAATGGGCCGTTATGGTACTCATTCGATGCGATTTTTCACAGGGATTACAAATGTGCAATTTTAAAATTCTCAAACGTGGAATTTGACCCCTTTTTGGCCATTTTTTGGAAAAAAAAACGGCAAAATTAAGACTTCCTAGAAATAGGCCGTTATAGTTTTCCTTCGATGGGATTTTTCACGATAATTATGTCCCATGACAGAGCAGTCCCGCGAAGCCGGGCTGAGAGCGCGCGTGTGACCAGTCCCATGACAGAACAGCCCAGGGCTGCTCTGTCATGGGACTGGTTACTTGCCTGCTTTCATGGGACATAATACCCGTGAAAAATCGCATCTAAGGAAAAGTATAACGGTCTGCTTTTACGCGCGCCTTCATGGTACTGGTTACACGTACGCTTTCAGCCCCGCTTCGCGGGGCTGTTCTGTCATGGTACTGTTTACGCGCGCGCTTTCAGCCCCGCTTCGCGGGGCTGTTCTGTCATGGGACTGGTCACACGCGCGCTCTCAGCCCCGCTTTGCGGGGCTGTTTTGTCATGGTACTGGTTACACGCGCGCTTTCAAAGTATAACGGTCTGCTTTTACGCGCGCCTTCATGGTACTGGTTACACGTACGCTTTCAGCCCCGCTTCGCGGGGCTGTTCTGTCATGGTACTGGTTACACGCACGCTTTCAGCCCCGCTTCGCGGGGCTGCTCTGTCATGGGACATAATACCCGTGAAAAATCGCATCGAACTAAAACCATAACGGCCTATTTCCAGGAAGTCGTAATTTGACCTGTCTGCCCAAAAATGGCCAAAAAGGGTCAAATTTCACGTTTNCAAAACTGACCTGCAAACACTGGACAAATAATCGCATTGAACTAACATGGAATTCGGATAGACCAATCGGATTCTTTAATTTTAAATGAACATCATTTATGATATTGTCGAATTCTGTATTCATCGCACTGGAACGCTGTTGTAGTAAAGACTGAATGCAAATATTAGAGAGGCACATTTAAACAAATCAAAAACCAAGACTGGTTAGTGGGTTATTTCGCCGGCACCGTCTGAATCAGAAAAAAGGGTCAATTTACAGGGTTCATTATTTTTAGTTAGCATGTTCCTAATCGTCGTCCATAAAGTGATCGAATGAGTACCATAACGGCCCATTTTAAGCAAGTCGTAATTTGACCCCGTTTTTGCCGAAAATGGCCAAAAAGGGGTCAAATTTCAAGTTTGAGAATTTTATAATAGCAGGCTCTATATTTAGCTCTCAGATTGGCCTCTTAAAAAAAGCCGTCATAACATCTCAAGATAGGTTTTCGTGGGAAATTGGACTAAAAACCCACAATATAATGGAGCGATGAGGAAAATCTGCAAAGGGTGGAAAGATAAAGGCGCAAGCGGTGTACTTGTGAGTGGCTTACCAGGGCTTTTGAAAGGGAGAGAAGAATCTGCAAATAGACGGAACCACAGGAATGCGCCACCTCACAACCAACTGTCAACAGAGCTTGTATAGCGGGAATATCTAACTTTTTTTCGTACAGCTTCTAAAAAGTTGCGCCACGTGAGCATACAATATAATATCTAGATAATATATTACGTACGGCTAGCTTAAAAATCAACTTCAAATGCCAATATTGATGATTTTCGGCATTTTTGACAGCAGTGGTTAGCAGCTTGATGGCTTCATCATAAGAGTTTGTTTGACAAAGGATATCGGATAGGATTAAACTTGATTCGAAATAAATTCCGGCGATTTTGGGATTTGTCGTGTCGGAGGTCGCCACATTTATCGCCGTTAACAGAAATGACTTACTATCACCTAGAATACAGTTATAGTTAAAAAACAACGACATGAGGTCGGTTAGTGTGTAAAAGGCACAACAACGTAAAAATTGTAGAACTCAAAAAGTTGGTGAAAATGTGAAAAAATTGTAAGGGACCTTAAAAAAGGATTTATAAGGGGCTCATGGTAAGCTTCTTAAAGGATTCGGCGTGTAAAAAACGGCAAACACGTAAACAAATAATAATGCGGGCCTCTGGGGCCCATTAATTAAAGAACTATTTGGGTCAAATTGTAGAACTCAAAAGGTTAGTTAAAAATATGGAAAAATGAAGTCCCGAAAATGTCTGTAACGAATTCTAGATTTTTTCAAAGCTTGATTTTTTACGGACCCTAAAAAACTCTAGAACTCTCTACGTACATTTCCGGGACTTCACTTTTTCCATATTTTCTAACTAACTTTTTGAGTTCTACAATTTGACCCAAACAGTTCTTAATGGGCCCTAAAGGCCCGCAATATTATTTGTTTACGTGTTTGCAGCCTTTTACACAATGAATCTTTAAAGAAGGTTACTATGACCCACTTTAAATTCCGTTATAAAAGTCCCTTACAATCTTATTGGGAGTAAGGACTGGAATTCAATGTGTACTTTATACCAGGATAGTGATTATATATACGTACATATATTTCGGCCGTAATGTGCCAACACTTTGCCAATGAGCATATTGACGCGGGCTTTATCATAGGAAGTGATGTTTGGGAGTAGCGAAGCTGCGGTGAGACATTCGAGCGCGAGTCCGATGTTCGTTCTCGAACGGAACTGCTCGGCCAGACCAACTAGCGCAACGTACGTGGGATCCGTCATGATCCGGTTACATTTCTAGCTGAATCAAAACCTTTTACATTTTTATGATTTAAAAGTGTCATAATCGAAATCAGCGAAAAAAATCCTTTCGCAAGAGGGGTATTCGAAATACCGTAAATACGGTATTTACAGGAATTCCTGTAATTTTCCCCTTAAGGCTTAAGGCCTATTTTGAGAAAGAAAAATTAAAAAAAAGCTAAAAATATCTTCAATTTAATGTCGAAATCTCACGCGCTCAATGTGGTTAAAATGAAAAACCGGTTAAATGGAGCATGTCGTGACGTAGCCCTTCTTTCAAATTTCAAACCGGAATACCAGAAACAGCTGACCAAAGAGTCATTGGTCTTTTAATAATTATATTCTAATTTCGTGAAGTTCCGTCTACCTTTTCCAAATAAAAAAAAATATGAAACTATATGAAGTGATTATGACCACATTTTTTTCCTGGCTTTTTAACCGCCTTTTTGCGAAGTATTATAACCACATTTCCGGCAAGTTCTCCTGTATTGGTTTTAAATTCAAGAATAATACAGAAAAATCGTGTTACCAATAAAAACCATAATTCTCAATGTTTACGGGTTTTATCGGAAAAAAACACGGCTCGATTCTAGTTCCAATTGAATGATCGATCGCAAACCTTGGACCAGACGACCATGGTGGCCAAAATCTGATTTAATGAATCTGACAATTTCACGTCTATTTCTGGCACAAACAATAATTTTCAAAGTTTTTTTTAACAAAAAAAGAAAAACGATGTAGAAGTGTCAAAAAGGATAAATCCTTTACAAATGCAAAAAAAATAATAGAAAATACATGTATATAGAAAATACCGTGGTTATTTGAAAAACCGTCAAATTTATTTTGAATCCGGTTGATAATTTTCCAACATATTTTTTGTCAAGTTTTTTCAAATTTTTTAAATTAATTACTTTTACTTAACTTGACGCAAACTATAAAACAACAAGAGTGATATTTATCCGTTTAGCAATGTGCACAAAAATTTTTTTATCTCTCATTTGTAAAACTCTTCGTAAACTTTCATCGATCGGTCTTTTGCGGCTTCAATAGCGGTCGAAATCTGCTCCTGTGAAAGAGGACTTCCACCTGATCGACTGAACCCCAATAAATTTCCTGTCTCCGAACACACAATCGTGATTGGTGAACTATTATTAATTATTGTTACAACTTAGAACTTGACCATTTTGATACTTTATAAGTAGGCTCTTAGCGCTGACAAAAAGTCGTTTACAAGGTCTGATATCGGGGTCCTTTATAAGGTCTTGTTGTCTGTTTTGCACTAACGTATTATGGTCTTTTAAGCATTACGGCTTGCTGATATTTTTTGGAAAACACAGACCTTATAAAGGACCCAAATATCAGACCCTTTGTCAGCGCTGTGAGCCTACTAATAACCAATTCCCTTTTATATTAACACAATTGCTACATATGTTATCTTATTTACCTGCCAAGTTCACATTCCCTCAAGGTTGGATCAAGCAATAGCATCCCTCCAAACTCCCCATAAGTGGTCGAAACCGGGTACATTTTCAATCCTATGGTACTCTCACGTTTCGTCAAGTCAATTTCCTTTTCCTCCTCGTCATTCAGTGTTACATTGGGCAGTGTTAAATCTTTAACGGCCGTTACCACCGACATTAATGCGGCATCAATCACGTTACCATCGTCTAAAACGCTTATATTATACACCGATGGCATTTTAAGGAGGGGACATAGCCTATGTCACGTAGGCGTTATTTACAAACTTGTCTCGTCAGAAAATGCTATCGGCTCTAATTTTCGACGAATTTCTATCGACCTTTTTTTAAACTTGGAGATCAAGATCCAGTTGATACATGGCTTTCATTAATTGACCGATAACTTTTCTCATAGACCCCCATAAGAGCTTTGAACTTAGCCAAAAACGGAAATTTATAAATGCTACTAGTATTACAGTTTTCAAGATATTGGATTCGATTTTGTTGTAAACGAAGCATATTAATACGGCCCTCAATCGTATCATTTCAGATTTTTGAATTTTAGTCTAGGTAAAATAATATCGGCAAAAAACCACAAAAATGGGATGACCACTCGAGTATCATGACCTACCTTCAAGACAATAAAGGTCAATAAACAATGTCCAAGCCAGCTTGTCATCCTTTATACACAACTCTTTTTTATCGACAACTTGTTTGATGATATTGTCGAGGAAAATCGATAACGATTGGGCAACTTCGGTCGGTGCTCCAGATTTTGCGTCCGGCGACGAGACCGACGAAAATTCGAAGTTTATGGCAATAATGCCCTCATTTGGCGCAGATGCTTGAGGCTGAACGAGCTCACCCGTTATTCCACAAATCACCTTGGTTTTACCCAATCGAACTAGCACAGAACTGTCGGCGGTTTCTACGAATAATGATTAAGCTTCTGTTAACTTACAGCCATGTTATTATGACCTTAACCCGGCACCGTATAGCACCCCCTTGAGACCTTCTAAGGTCTCGCGTGAAACCCTACTTTATAACGTTACAGAAAATAATACACTTGACAAAACCAAGGCACTTTTGATAACATATTTGTTAAATATCAGTATATATAATTACTGTAATTATCTTCGCGTGCAAAAGCAACGGTGCAACAAATTGTTACGAAAATATAAAATATGATTATCTATACTGCAAAATCATGTATGTTTTTACACACTTCAGTACTTTAGTACGAAAAGTGTATACGATAATTACAAAAAATATCTGTCTAAGTTGCTTTTAAACGTCATAATTGTTATCAAATTGTTATCGTGATTGTCTCCAAAACTATAGTTTAAAATATACTTCAAAATATTTTCAAAATATACTAGAGTTAAACTATATGCTATGCATTTAAATGTCTACAAATGTATATAAAATAATAGTTTCCTGAACGATTATAAGTTGTAGTAAAGTACAATACTGCCAAATCTTTTTTATCTAGCGCCTAATTGTCAACGTTTTGAAACGCTTATATACATCTCGAAAAATGGGTAAAATAGTCAAGCTGTCTTATTTATACAAAACTACAGTTTTGTCAAACATTCGACATTTTTCTTTGGCATTAAAAAAATATTAAAGTATGAAAATAAGTTCAATTTTGATTTCATTTCTCGCAACGTTGTCGGCAAAACGACCAAATCGACCTTTTGGTAGCCAGGCTGGTTTTTCACGACGACCAAAAATACACGCTTACAATCTTGCTGTTATGCTTCAAGCTGCTACAAAAATTGGAAATAAGGATATCATATCAAGTCTTCGAAAAATACTCAACGGCCGTCGCCAAGCCATCAACCGTGAACAGGCTGACAATGTTCTTATTCCATTTTTATTTTAGGGTGAAAAGTCACGCTAAAAAGCAAGTCAAAGACTTCGAAAAACGATGTTACAGCATAATTAATTTCATATATTTTTGATTCGCACATAAAGCAACGGTTTTTGAGAATGTGCGGATTAACTGTATATTCCAGAGCTCAAGATATACTACTTTACTTGTCAAGCCATATTTGCCGCTAAAAATAGCCAGATAGCTAATCATAACAATTTGTTGCTATAGAACTAAAATTGTAGCTTCGTACCGCCTAGTGTTGATGTCTTTAGCACCAACTGATATCTGTATAAAACCTCATTGGGCCTCATCTTATGATCGTTTTTTCCTATGCGACGATTTTGGGGTCAAAAAGGTCATATGACCTTCATGTGACCTTAAATTGACCACGTCGCATTCTCAATAGTTTGCTGAAAAAGATGGGACACCCACACAGACGCTGATCTGAGCGCTCTCTCTCGATCGCTTGCTAATTGGGCAAAAAAAAATCCCGAATTCATGAGGTCCGCTCATTATACGTTCTTTGCCCTTATCTCTCTTTGACTTTCTTTGTATCATTCGAATTCTATGAAAATTAAATTTCTTTTGAAACCAACAAGTCTTACTTATTTTCGTTGTTTTACTCATATTTTATGCAAATTTGACGAGTTGGAGAAATAAAACCTTGCCGAAACTAACACACTGTGTGAGTCACTAGAGTTTTGTTTGTTTATGTGTTTTTTCTTTGTGAGTTTTTTTTAATAACTACACCACCTGCATGCTTTAAGTAACATAAATTTTTCTGCCTACGCACTACCTGCTTAGAGTAACAGTTAAGTTACGTTTTGTCACGTTAAGTTACAATTTTTCGTTTTATTTTTGGGTTTACTTTAAGCAGATACGCGGAACTATTACTTTAAGTCTGATTTTTGAAAAAAAAAGTTTTTTTTCTGAAAACCGGTAATTTTTTATATCGTGCGCACTCGAGTGATGTTGTTGTATGGTCGGTTTTCCGCATTTATTCCGAAAAAATGTGCGTAGGACGTTGATTAGTACAGTCCTTAATCATTTATCGGACGCTTTTTCGGCCAAAATGGGGCCATTCTAATAGAAAAATGGATCTTTTTGTGACGTTTTATAAAATGCTCACTTTTGTTCCCGTTTGATTCAAAAATCAGATTGTTAATTGATCATCGGGGAGCCGAGAAATAGAGCAATATGTGACGGGCACATATGGTGTGCATATACGGTGCCGGGTTTAAACCAATTTTTTTTTGTAATTTCCCACATTTAAACGATAAAAGCGTAACGTACCTACAACACTTCTGGCTACTATAATTGGCCTCAGTTCATCTAAACTTCTTCCATCTGGCCGCGTATTTTCCTCCAAGAAAGAACGTAAATGATCTTCTGGGCACAGGTCCGATATCTGCTTGCTCAACTGTTCAACTGATATCATTCTGAGAAACCAAAACACAAAAAATATAGTTATTTTCCTAAAGCAATATTGTGGCTAACACGTCGGGTATCCGTGGTCGGAATATGTAACCTCAAATTACAGTTGGTGTGGTAACGAGTTGACACGTAACGAAGTGACACTTTTCGAAGTTTTTGTGGGCTAAAATTGGGCAAAAGTGACGGAACGAAGTGACAGTTTTTGACAAAAAAAAATCGGAAACGAAAGTGTCACTTCGTTACCACACTAACTGTATAACATTTCATAAACAAGGGCTAATCAAGTCCTAACTCCCAGCAGAGACGTTTTTGCGAGAACGTACAACTTTTTCTCGAAATTTCTTCGAAATTTTATCGATTATATTAATTTTTAGCATTTGTTTTTTTTTATCAAATCGAGAAAACGTAGCACTATTTGACAAGTGAAAGTGTTACGTTCTCGCATCCACAACTTGAAAATAACGTACTTATTGGGGTAAATTTTCCAAAGATCACTTATTTTAGGTTACCACAGGTATTCAATTTTGGACGTTTTCGCAAAAATCTATTTGGAGTAATGACTGTGTGTGTAGACTTCTGCCCCATCTCGACTAGCAGCAAAATAAACGTTGACAACAGAAAGGTAAATGCGAGATTGTATTGCAAACTGACAGAAAGAACCGGTCTGACATGTAACTTAGCTAATATTAAAGGCTTAAAATACATAAATTTCCGTTTTCGACATTGAAGAAACTATTTTTTTATTTCGGCTTTCATTTTTCGGCGTTGAATGGTTTCTTTCGTTTTCTCCTCCGCCTAAAATATCATTGATTTTTTTTTTGGAAAATTATTTAGGTATAAGGCTACCAGCGGGAAAGTCAGGGTTTGCGAAAAATGTGAAAAACGCCCATTTTAATGTAAATTTAAAATTCAATTTTTCGTAGATTTAAATCTTGATTTTTTTCATTTACTTATTTGGTTAAACTTATCATACACCACCTGAATTTCGGCCAGATAACGGCACAAAGGTGTATTGGGTCGTAAATTAAGCGCTTTCATCTAGGCTTACTTTTCACAAATCTCAAACTTTTTCAATTTTTTTTATTGATTGTTATGACGACTTTTTTTTTTTGACGGAGACAATCATGGTTCATTTAT
>SCLG01002897.1:0-13055 GCA_004367875.1 Oikopleura albicans
TTTTATCTTACATTGGAGTGCGACGGAATTTGCATCACCCAAAACCTCGACTATATCGAGGTTAATATATTCGGTTATTTCTTCATCGGCCATGATAAGGCACGTTATTCGCAATCTTAACCACACTTTTTCGTCACATTTGGAAATTATAATTTTTTTCTTTACAGCAAAGAAGGGTTTATAGTTTAAGGATAATAACACTGTACATCGTCTGCACGAACGATACAAAATTGTTCTAAATTGCATAAGATGGGGGCATACAGTAAGCTACACCCCCTGCGCAGTTATGTTTCCACCAAGTGTTTAAAAAAAACGGAACCGTCGAGAATATAACTGCGCAATGTGTAGACGATTTGTCTGAAATTTGTAAGTGCGGAACCATAACGGCTCCGCTAAACAGAGAAATAAGAGATAAAATGCTTAAAAAAAGAACTTTTTTTTTATCATTTATCGGTGGCTACTAAAAAGCTCATTATTTCACCATGTCACGAAATGCCCAAGTCTTCGAACCCTGAGAAAGCAGCCTATTTTCCAGTAAGTATAGTCTTTCATCTGGAAAGAACGTAAAAACATGATTTCAACGATTTTTTTCCAAAAATACATGCTTTTGATTTGACCTTAGTATCAAAAAAAAACGTTGACCTTATAAGTTATAACACTCACAATTTCAGACCTCATAAACAGACCCCTGCATTTTTTTAGGAAATGCAATATACTGCGAAATTCAAGCGATTAAAAATTTATTTAGAAGAAATTAATAAACTGAAATCGAGCTGACGAATTGACAAAATGCTGCTGCGGCCGAACATAATAAATAAATTGAACAGGATTTTATGAGAATTAGCATTTGGCAATCTTTCAAAAACAAAAAGTTTTGACGTACTGTCACAATGGATAGAAACTTTAGTAATAAGCAGTTTGTATAAAATTCACGAGAAACTACACGGAAAACCTTTACTTGAGTCAGAAACTGTGAAACTAAACTGAAACATATCATATAAATATGAAAGATGCACCACTCCTTGCGTTTTAAACCGCACCGTATTAAAACAAACGTAAAAAGACATGATTTTAAAGATTTTTTTCCCAAAAAGCATGCTACTCAAAAAAACTGACTTGAACTTGGTGCCTGAAAAAACTGACTTGACCTTAGTGCAAAAAAACTGACTTGACCTTATAACGGCACAAATGGCTGACCTTATAACCAACCCCCTGTAGTACAGCGGGGTCTGGTTTATAAGGTCTCAAGGTGTGACCGGTATAAGGTCAAGTCATCTTTNAGTATCAAAATTGTTTTTGACTAAAGGGCTGTTAATAAGTACGATTAGAGGTGAATATAGCAGTTGTATTTTTGGGTACAGTGATTCTTGGTGGCAGAATAAACGTGTGATTTACTTGGGATAAATTTCAGAATATTGCAATTTTACTAGACGCGAACAAAAACGCATTTATCTGTGCAAATGCAAAACGCAGTTAAAAAATTTAAGTCGAACATCGCTTATTATGAGTTACCGTATACTTTTAATATTGTGCCCGGTATTCAAATTGCGGCCGGCCTACTATACATACACTTGACGAGCACCGCATGAATTGGAACAAAGTTAAACTCAATAAGGTTTAATATGAAATGGGCACCGCGGTTTTTCCAAGAAAACGTTTATCATGGAAAATTCACAAATTGGTTTNCACGAATTTTGTTAACACAAAAATGTTTTAACACAAATTCCGTTAACAGGAAAATGTTTTAACACAACTTTTTTAACATGAATATTTTTTAACACAGTTTTTTTTAACACCAATATTTTTTAACACGGAAAAAGTTTTAGATGATTATTTTTTTAACACGAACATTTTTTAACACGAAATTATTTTTACGTGTATCATTTTTTAACACAAGACTTTTTTAACACAAAACTTACTTAACACAAAAAAAAAATTTTGATGATTTATTTTTTAACACAGAAATTTTTTGCCAAATTCATTTTTATTACATAGGGTGCGCAGTTATCTTGCGAGCAGTTATCTTGCGAAAATTACCGCTCGTACGCTTATCTTGCGACTTTTCAGAATTTCATTTTTCGGGATTTATAATATTTATATGGCACCACGGTTTTTCCAAGAAAACGTTTATCATGGAAAACGTTTATCATGGAATTTCCCTGAAAAACCATTTCCCGGAAAACTTTTTCCTTGATAAACCCCTTTCTTGGAAAAACTTTTCCTTGAAAGACGTTTTCTTGGATAAACGTTTTCTTGGAAAGACCGCGGTGCCTATGAAATGGGGGATTTGAAGAAAGTGGAATAGGACGAACTTTTTCGAAAAAACATGTTTCTCGGATTAAATCCTCGAAAATATTGGTTTTCGGTCAAAAAAAGATCGACATTTTGTCCAGACTTCATATTACACGTTATTCAATTTGTATCATGCTACCATTTCACACGGTGCCCCTTGACAACATAGATGTCTACTATTAATAAAATGAATAATTCATAATAGTCCTAAAGCTATTTATTTACTTTTCTATAACCCGTATGTGTGGGGGTTATACGCAAAAAAATAATAAAATTAGAAGTACTGCATTGTAAAACCCAAAAAGATTTACTATTATTTGGCCAAAAATTAACGGTAAGTTAAGTTGAAAAAATGTATCGCCGGACGGTACAGAAAGCGACACTTTTCGAAAGGAATGTGATTAATAATAAAAGTTGAACAGGAGTGGTGGTGACATAAGACCGAGACAAATTAATCATCGAGCTCGTTAGAATAATGTAAAATTATCTTCATTTTTCGTGGAATTTAACTTTCTGATAAAAAAATGGGATTATCATAAAATAAAATTTGTCTTTTTTATGTAAATGAACTTGTTTTGCTTGACAAAATTTCTAATATAGCTCAAAAACTTGAAACACGGGTCATACAAAAAACCTTGTACCCACCAGAACCTGTGAAAGAATTTTTCAAAGAAAAGATCAATAGTCGAAAAATGGGGTAACAGCTGAAATGCCGGAAATTAATTTGCTGATTTTTGGAAATGTTGGCCCATAAAATGTCTAAATAGAAAATATATATTTTTGATAGGATTTATGATAAAAAAATTTTAGAAATAACTTGAGATAGGGACCAACGGTAGATAAACTAGACTTATTGTCCCCTAAAATGCAAAAACAAAAAGAAATACTTTTATAACAATTAAAAAAAGGAAAACATTTTGGATGGGTTTCAATTCCAAGTCGGGGTACAATAAGGGTAAAATCGAGCATCAGCAACTACGTTTGTACAATCGTAATTTTTTCTTGGTTTTTTTTTCATTTATCATTAACGACGTAACTAGGCACCAAATCGAAACAAGCAAAAAATTCGGATTTTATGGAACCGATTGCAAATTTTAAGTATAAAATTTATACTAAAAAGTAACAAAAAAATTTATAAGAAATACTGCGTAAACATGTAGACTATATCATACTACCCTGTAGTACGTAGAGCGCAGTGTTGGAAGCGTTGGGCGTTGGGGTGCGCCCAGCCAACGCGTTGGGAACGTTGAGAAAAATCAGAGTGTTGGCCAACGCTTGCGTTGGGCGTTGGGGAAATTTGGAGCGTTGGCCAACTTTTCCAACACTGCGTAGAGCGTGATTACAAGTTCAAAAAGCTATTTACTATACAACCAAAAACTATTCTTGGGATTTGGGATAATACATTGTTTCTGGTATTAATAAACTCATACTTTGGGTGAACGCTAGTATCAAGCCCATACTTTACTTCTTAAAAAATCGTCTTTTCGTTTTTCGATGACTTGACTTTTGCATATTTTAACCAATTTTGTTCACTGTTTCGATTTGATGCCAATAAAAGTGGGATAGAGAACGAAAATGAGTACAGCAGTGAACCATATCACGGCAGTTGAAATAAATTAGACTTTGTTTTTTTCATTTTTGGTAGTGTCCCGAATTAGATGGTGGTGATCTCCATTTGGCCACGTGCTTGGGCTTGGGTAATGCGCAATTGAGCACGAAGATCCGAGATGGTCTTCGACAGTGTCTGAAATATTTAATTAAATATTTCATTTTTACATAGGTATACTTAGTCAAGGGCAAACTTTGAAAAACATTAAAACACATATGTACAATACACCACCTGCGCCGTTATCCGGTCAACATTTTTAGGAAGAATTTTGACCCCATAACGGGTTTTGACCCGATAACGGCGCAGGGCGTAGGCGGAATGTCTGGAAAATTTTAATCGAAAAATTTTACCCGATAACGGCACGAGCGGTGATTTTCAATAATGTCTCATACGTCTTTGTCTCTACATGTATTTCGCATTTCTAAACTTCTAGTTGAATTTTTATAAAAAAAATGATATTATGGGAAATTGGCCCCTGGCTTATTTATTCAAAAACTTTTTCCTTCCATAAGAATTGAATTAAACAATTTACAATTGAACTAAAAATAACGGCGCAGTGCGTAGGTGGGGTGGCTGGAAAATTTTTAGTTAAAATTTTAACCCGATAAAGGGTGACCCGATAACGGCGCAGGTGGTGTATACAATTAAAAAACTAAAAAATCAAATTAATTTTTTACAATAATTTATTTAAATAAATAAATTAATTAAATGAGAAAAACGTCGTCTTTTGGTTTCAGTGGGACTTTTTTCCTGCGGTAAATACCAACCTGTAATTCTTCATCTTTTGAAGAGACCTCGTCGCGGAATTTACGTTTTTCACTCTGAGCCAAGTCAAGTTCACTTTCGGAAATATCCAGTTGTTGTTTTAGCGATTTCAATCTCAGTTGCAACTAAACAAAGAAGATATTGGTATTTGTTCACAAAAATATAAAGATTAAAGTTGAGGGGCAGTTAAAGACGTAACACCACGGTACTTTCTTAAAAGGTATAACGTGTAAAAGGTATCAAAAAATTAAAGCGGAAAAAGTATAACGTGTAAAAGGTATCAAAAAAACGTTGAAAAGGGATAACGTAGAATTGGCAACAACGTTGACAATGAATAACCTGTAATGTGTATAACGTGTATTTTGCATNCGTGAAATAACGCTCATCAAAAAAAACTGGTGATAAATTATAATTTTTTTAGGGTGAGTTTATTTTTAGGTAAAGTACGATCAAATCACTGCCGTACTGCACCTTGTTTTTGGGCATTTTCAAGTTCTTCCTTGATAAAAGCAAGTTCCTCCCGAAGCGCCGCCTCTTGCGCGCTAGTGTCAGTTTTAGTCTCCAGTCGCGCCACTTCACCGTCTTTCGTCTTGATTTGATACTCGAGCGCAATTATTTTACGCTGGTCGGCGTCGCGCTTTATTTAAGGTTCAGTCGAAAAAACGGAATTGGTAAATCTACGAAAGAAACGGTCTTCATCCAAAAAAAAACGTAAAAAAGACATGATTTAAAAGATTTTTTTTCCAGAAAACAAGCTTCACAAAAAAATGACTTGACCTTAGTGCAAGAAAAAATGACTTGACCTTAGTGCAAAAATGACTTGACCTTAGTGCAAGAAAAAAATGACTTGACCTTAGTGCAAAAAAATGACTTGACCTTAGTGCAAAAAAATGACTTGACCTTAGTGCAAAAAAATGACTTGACCTTATAACAGTCACACCTCGTGAACTTATAAACAGACCCCCTTTAACTAAACTCTGTGTTATCCTTGAACGCTCCGGGGGTTAATAAGCCGTTAAAACCCCTTTATCGCGTGCGAACCGTGCCTTAAATTGAGACTCTCGAAGTTTAGCTTCAACTTGCAGTTTTTCACGGTCAGTTTCACACTGCGTCACTTTTTGCTCGTCAACTGTCTGCTCAAGACGACGATTTTCTTCAGTCAACATCAAAAGTTTCTTTTTTAACTCGTTCATGCCAATTTCGGCAGTTTCGGCGCGTTGCTCAAGTTCCGCTGCCGTTCTCATAATTTCGTTTGTTTCACTTTGGTCGTTTGCAAATTAGCACAACCAAAACTTGTATTTACAAAATTCTGCAAATATGGGACAGTGATATTTTAGATTTTAATCGGTATTTCCAATTATAAATATAACAAATTTTGCGCGCAAACCAAATTGCGGCAAACCAAATTGCGAGAACACCATACTAGCTATAGATTTACGTTTTTGCAACTTACTGGAAAATGATTTTAGTTTTGACAAAAAATGTGACCTCCAAAATTGCCCGACCGGTAGTATCGGAAAAAACGGTTAAAGTATAAAAATATCGGTTTCTCGAAAACGCTTTGATAAAATAATTTCAAATTTTGGTCAATAGTTTCATTTTTGATGGCGGATTTTCGAGAAACCTATGTTTTTTATACTTTAACCGTTTTTTCCGGTACTACCAATCGGGTAATGTTGTAGGTCATATTTTTTTCAAAACTACAATCATTTTCCAGTAAGTTGTTAAAAAGTAAATCTATAGCTAGTATGGTGTTCTCGCAATTATATTTCAACCTAATTATATTCCAACCTTAAAAAACCTAAAAAAACCCAAGGATTTTTATGGGTTATGCAAAAAAAATTCCATTTGAGCTTGTGCTAATTTGAAAACTACCTTTCCATGTTGGCCGCGCTTCGCGTCGCATTTCCGGATTCGCGCTCCGCGTCGTGTAGCCGCTTCGTGATCACCTCGCGCTCCTTTTTTATGCGTAATAATTCCGTGCCTTGAGTATGTACCGTAGTTTCCAGACGGTGAAGACGAACTTCGGCCAGCTCCTTTTCTTTTCGCGTTAGTTCAAGCTCGGTATATATTCCATTTTCTTCGCCCTGAATTTTAGATAAATTCAAATCAACCGAATAATTGTAAAGACCCTAATTTCACGNTTTTGCGCGTCGAGCTCGCGCTGAATCCGCGCTACACGCGCCTCGGCCTGGGTAAGGTGGCGACTCTTTTCATCGTACTGCTTTCGAAGCCGCTCGAGTTCGGGCTGCAGGTCTGGGATCGGCTTACCGCCCGATATACCCTCCAATTTGACTGCAAGACCTTCAAAAAACAAATTTATATAAAATTTATATATAAAAAAATTTTTCCAAAAAAATCCTCAAAAATTTTTTTCAAAAAAATCTTTCAAAACATTTGTACAATCATTTCGTCAAAAAATCTATCAACGAATCTTTGTTGAATTTTAAAAATTGTCATTAATTATTTTTTTTTTCTCAAAAAAGACTTTTTTCTGAAAAATATTTGTCTGTGAAAAATTTTGTCAAAAAATTTTTCGTCAAGATTTTGTGTTTTCTGATGATTATTTCATTAACACGTGTATTTATAAACCCTAAAAGTATACGATTTTGCATATACACCCCCTGTGCACTTATGTTTCCACCAAAATTTTCAAAAAGCGGAAACATAACTGCACCGTCGGGAACATAAGTGCACAACGTGTAGGCGTTTTGACTGAAATTTGTAAATGCGGAAACATAAGTGCACTTACGGGGACCCTTCTAGAATGTTTCAAGTTTCTAAGCGCAAAAATGCGCGAGTGAGCTTCTAAACAGAGAAATAACAGATAAAATGTCAAGAAAAAGAATAAATTTTCTTATCATTTATCGGTGGCTACGAAAAAGCTCATTAACGCACTATGTGACGAAATNTTTTTCGTCAAGATTTTGTGTTTTCTGATGATTATTTCATTAATACGTATTATGTGTATTAATAGCCTATTTATAAACGTATTATAGCCTATTAATAATAGGTGTATTTATAAACCCTAAAAGTATACGATTTTTCATCTATGCTTCACGAAAATATTTATAAACCTTTATATCTTTCATCGGCCNAAGTAAGGGTAGGTTTTCAAAATCACGAAACCTACCCTTACTTGGCGCCCCCCTGTACTGTATTTCCACACTTGTATTTAAGCAAAGAGCGGGTAAAGCATATTAGGAGCTATCTAATTTTTCAAAGTGCTGAAAAAGCATTTTCCTTGGACCTTAGGGCCTGAATGTTAGAATTCTGGAACGCTATAAATCTCATACTTGTTTATTCATCTTTTATTTTTCTTGGAGAAAACAAGGAAATAAATGCTAACCTATCAGAATTAGTCCCATTTTTTTTATTCTTGAATCATACTTAATTTTAAAGAAATTATAATTTTTCAGAAAAATCGCATATACAGGGGGGTCGCCAAATAAGGGTGGGTTTCGTGTTTTGAGAAACCGACCCTTATTTGGCGACCCGACCCGTATTTGGCGAACCCACACTCATTGAGAAAAAATGTTGTTATTTTGACATATTTCCGACCCTTATTTGACGCAAAAAAATTTTTTCTGAAAAAAGCGACCCGTATTTGAGATTTTTCCGAGAACCGACCCGTATTTGAGGTCCAACCGACCCTTATTTGGCGCAATAATTTTTTTTCAGGAAAAAAAACCGACCCTTATTTGGCGACTTCGACCCTTATTTGGCGATAGCGACCCTTATTTGAGGGGACCTTATTTGGCGACCCCCCCCCCTGTAATTGGGAAAGTCAAGAATTTTCCGAGGAATAGCCCAAAGAAAGTATCAACCCCGAATGGTTATTCTTTAGATTTTCGATAAATTTGAGCCCTATTTGCTTTTGAATACTTTGTAATTTTTTTTTGACATAATAGGCTATTATTAATAGCCGTGAAAAATTTCATTTAATATGAGTAAGTTATTCTTTTTAAAATTTACTGTTTGTTAATAACAATGTTTTTCGTAGATTTTGAGAAAATCCGAAAATGCCAAAACTTGCCAATTTGGACTTAGCCCAGAAAATAATTTCTGCTAAAAAGGCTTTACAGTCCTCGTCCCCGAAACGGCTGGTTTTCTTTGAAAAAAAAACCGCCCGTTTCGGGGACAACCAGCCGTTTCGGGTACCACCCGTTTCGGGGACATCAGTCATTTTCAACGTTAAATAGCTGCATTATTACATATTTTTGCTATTTAACTGTTTGAAATGACTTCCGATATCACTAAAAGTACTGTCTTTAACACATATATTTTTTTATTTGGTAATGTTTAAAAAATAATAATTAATTTTTTTTGGTAAGGTAATTTTTGGGCATAATTTCTGTCATAATAATCTGAAAAAACCAGCCGTTTCGGGTACCACCCGTTTCGGGGTCATTGGAAAAATCGAAAAAAAACCACCCGTTTCGGGGACAACCAGCCGTTTCGGGGACACCCGTTTCGGGGACGAGGACTGTAATTTTTATTTGGACCTTTTCATTCCAAAAAAATTAACATTGTGACCACCATTATATTTATCTTAATTTTAATCCAAGTGTGCCAGATGGCCCAATCGAGAAGTCCTAAATCGAATTTGACCAAAACTTAAAACAAAATTATGATTATTGCATATTTTTTTACCTGTGGTAATTTGGCAAAAATAGAAAAATCCCTATCAATAACTGAAGCGGTAACCATGATAACCGCGGTTAACCACCTTCTAACATGTTTTTCATCTGGCAAAAATGCGATAAATAAATCTATGTTTTTGATTAATATTGTGCTTTTTTGAATACAATCCTATTGTCGTGTAACATTTTAACGTCTTGTTTAACAAGCTTATTTACTGTATTTTGTGAATAATTGGTAAAAATGTAATCAGGTGAACAGTAGTTCTATTTTTTCGGAAATTCAACAAGTAACGTTTTCTTCGAAAAACTTTCCAGTGAAATACAAAATTTTTTTGAAAAACTTTTCAGTTAAAAATACAATTTTTTGAAAAACTTTTCGCGAAAAATACAATTTTTTCGAAAAACTTTTCAGTGAAAAATACAATTTTTTCGAAAAACTTTTTAGTGAAAAACACAATTTTTTCGAATAACTTCTCAGAGATAAATACAATTTTTTCGAAAAAGTTTTCAGTTTTATGCGAAAAAAAAACATTTTTTAAAATTTTTCGGCGAAAAACGTTGTGTCGGAATTTTTTGAAAAACTCTTCTGGGAATTCCATGAAAGACGTTTTTTCAGAAATTCGACTAAAAGGTTTTCTTTGAAAAAACATGGTGCCATTAATTATGTTACAACAAAGAATAGTGAGACAGTTTTCGGGAAATTTGACAAAAAAAATACTTTAACCCTTGTTTTCATTAATATTGCCATCAAAAATAGGGACAAATCAAATTAATATAAATGGCTCTAACTCAAAAAGTAATTCTGTATTTTTTACAAAAAAAGTGACATCGGTTCATATTATTCCGGTCAAGGGTTATTCAACGGTTTAGCCCAAGACAAAATGAAAAAAAAAAAATTGAGTTAATTTTTTGTTTGGTTTGTTTTTGGGGGTTAAACAGTATTAAACTTTGACCGTTGAAGTAGAAGAGAGAAAATACGACAAGTACCAAGTAGGCTGTTCAAACTTGAAATGAGTAAATCCAGAATCAAAGTGCCTTTTCCTCAAGCGGAGCAATTTTTTCAGTTTGAATTTAACTCTCAGGGCGAAGGACTTTTTAATAACTCGTAGGTGGAAATTTTGTGCACATATGCACAGACTTTAAAATTCACAATAATTCGCAATAATTCTGGTGAAACTGGTGAAATCAAGTTGTAGAGCTCGTCAATCTACGTCGATCTGACTATTCAGAAATTGATCTGGGCTACTAGGGCACCCTAGAGAGCTGTTTGAAATATTCATCCTACGCAAAAAATACCGCTAATGGAATTTTCGCGCAAAGTTGATTTGTTGGGGTACCAATTCTGCCTTACGGGGCCTCCTTATGCCTTAAATCGACGAAAAACCAAGTCGTGTGCATATATGCACACACCTTCCCCTGCCAGTTAACACGAAAAAATCGTATGTGTCAAAACGGTACTTTCAGTCCTTTAGTATACACGTATGGCGTAATACTTTCGATTTATGTAATGCCTATTTTCCATTATTTCTAACGCCTACGCAATTTTAACCATACGCCTACAAAATGTACGCCTATCTTTCATTTTCGTTTTTTTTAATTTCAAGTTACACCGCCTGAAGATTTATCAGGCCACTTTCGCCTTCCATAATCGGCCTGATAAACCCTCAGTTCGTGGGCGGGATAGGCGAAAAACTTTTGGGGAAAAAGTGATCTGATAATAAGCGCACGAGCGGGCAAAGTGGCCTGATAAAGGGGGCCTGATAAACCCTCAGGCGGTGTATAATTATTTAACCGTTTTTGATTTTCCAGATTTGATATTTCAAGTTCAAACCACTCCAAAAACGTAATGGTTTCGGTGAGAGTCTTGTTACGTCTTTTGGTTATTTCCCCAACATGGACTCTGAAAAAAGCGGCTAATTTTAGGAATGTTCAATTTTCGACGACCCACGTCAAAAACAGACATTTTCACGAGAGCCAAGAGGTTAACTAAAACAAGTCGTTAATGAAAACATACTTTCTTTTGAAATGAACCTCAACATGGTCACCTCTTCTTCAATCTGTCCCAGATCTGTTTTCGCCAAAAACATCGAGAGAAAAAAATTTAGTTTTCTTTTGAGGCGATTATCGTATTTACGTAATTTGCTGACACTATCATACAAACAAAACAGAGGGTTTAGCCCCAAAAAATACAAATTTTCGTCACGCCCCAAAAATTGGATTGCACATTTGGAGTCAGCTCTAAAAATGCATCACCAATTTAATTAATTGATTTCTAAGTGCTAGAGAAGTAAGGTCGAATTTTTACTAACGCCCAACGCAAGAAAATTGCCCCAACGCCCAACGCTTCCAACACTGATTTATAATAGAAATTGAAATCTAGTAGATTTTATTAACATAAATAACTCAAATTGTAACAACCCATTACAAATAGAACCATATACAGTCCCGGACCCCTTATTGGCCGCCTCCTCATGGGCCGGGGACCCCTTATGGGCCACAATTTTTTCGATTTGAATACGGCTCCCTTATGGGCCGCAATTTTTCAGTTTATATTTATTTGAAAAAGTATTTTCAGCTTCGTATCTCATTATAGTTCTCTTTTGTCGAGTGTAATTTTGTTTGAAAACGCGTTAGACAAGTGAACTTCACTTTTACTAATAGTGAACTTTCAACATTTTTTTTAAACAATCCTTTATGGGCCAGGGACCCCTTATGGGCCGGAGACCCCTTATGGGCCGCGTTTTCGGAGCCCTCAAGGCGGCCCATAAGGGGTCCGTAACAATTTTATCCATATCGTAACGCTTTACGGCCAATTAAACGTGTAAGGGGCCCCACAAGGCCACTAACTTTTTCACCAACTTTTTTCGAAAGACTATTCCTCTGAAAGACTTTGGAGCGTCTTACCAATAACGTGCTGCTTATTCGCGGTAACTTTGCCGGTTTTTGAAATTTAACCAACCGGAACATACGAGTTAAATACAGTCATTAGTCCACAAATGTACTCCACATTTTCATATGCTTATTAGTGAAATTATATGCTGGATTATATCAAATAGACGTCGTCAAAATAATCAAAAATAGTATTTTGTACATTTTTTGTACATACAATGGAATTTAAATCACGTCCGTTCATCGAAAATGGCCGAAATGAAATGGTAGTTTCGAAGGATAATGACCAGAAATTAACTCTTCTTCCGATGAAATATAACTACCGGAAAAACATAAATGATTGCTTTCTAACGGACACACAAATTGTGCACAAACAGTCTTGCAACGTGCAACTACATTTCTACTGCCGGTAAATAGCGGTTACTAAATATGTAAATCAAATGGAGAATGCAAAATTTGCTCTTGTACTTGGTTCGATTTTGTTGGTTATAATCAGAGATGTACAGTATGTGGTATAATAACGCGCTTCTCGCTTTTCTACTTTTTTAGTCTATAGGAATCAAAAAAAAAATCAGAAAAGCGAGAAGCACGTTATTTTACCTCGTACTGTAGATCTAAAAATAAAAAAATCATGCGTTCAACATCACGAATATGAAAATCAACCAATTTTTCCACAAAAACACAAAATAATTTATTGACTAATAGACCTCACCGACTGAACTGGAATAATTTCTAAAACATCGAAAGGGCAAAATGTCGAAATTTTTTTCATAAACTACCCTCTATCACATTGTGTGTAATTCACAGATACCTACACACCGGGTGCGCCGTTATCTGGCCGACATTTTTGCCGAAAA
>SCLG01002917.1:0-16397 GCA_004367875.1 Oikopleura albicans
AAACTAGTGTAACTAGCGGAAACATTTGGTTTATGGATTTAAAAAAAGAAAATAAAATCATCTTGTTTCATTTGTATCGTGTTAGTGAATTATTCTTAAGGTCAAATGAATGCCAAAGTTCTATGTTGTATTGACGCCCATGTTGCAGAAAAACCCAAAGATAAAAATGGGGCTTCATAACATTTTAAAACAAAAAAATCGCCATAAAATTGCCGTATTATGGTTATGTACGTATGAATCATACGGTATGATGCACAGTACTCAAGTTAAAAAAAATATTAACAGTCTTTACGCACATAACGCTGTTATGACCTAACTTGACACATTAATTATTCGTGAAGTTTATTTGTCAAAAGTGCCAGTGGAAATAAAAAAAAAATGGTACATTATGTCTCACTAATACAACAAATATTCCAACCGGTAAACCGCAGCGTTTTACTGGTGACTGAAGTAGGCTTCGAACCCACGCCCCCTATGAGATTGGAATCCAGTATTATGACCTGACTTGACACATTAATTATTCGAGAAAATTTTGAGTGAATCCTACATTATGTCAACACTATCTATTAGATGTCAACACTATCTATTACTAGTATAAAAATCAACTAAATGTAAAATCATAGTTGAGTAGTACGATTTTTTCGAGTTAAAGTTGATTTTAACTTACACTTCGTAGCTTAACTAAACTCTTTATTATCGAGTTCAACTCGTTTGTAAAATCTTGGTACCCAACGTACGGTTTAAGAATTTTTTTCTTGCCAAGTACAATAAATAAAAGTTGTATTGCCTCTCACCTCATCCGAGTTGTAGCGTTTATTTTATTTGAAGGAAGTTAAATGAGTTTGAAACAACGTCATTACAGTATTAGATACTTTAGGTCATTGCAGAAAAAAAATCATTTTTGAACGTGCTATCAAGCAAAAAACGATTTATCGGTCACTTGGTAAATTCAAGTGGTCCAATTTGATACAATATTTGCACAGATTTTCATGTTTAGAAAAGAAAGTAAAACTCAGTATCACCGATTTTAGCAATAGACAGAGGTAAAAATAAATACTAAAAAATGCTGATCGAAAACAATTTTTGGCAGAAAACTTGAACCAGGTGGACGAATTTGACTGCACTACACCCATGAGTCGGCCGAACGGTGGTAGTTAAACTCTGCATTTCGTTCTTCTGTACCTTCGGCTCCCTTAAATATTTGATAGTTAAGTTTTAGTCATTATCTAAGATCTAAATACAAAATATTAGTCAAAGTCCGTTTTCTCGTCTCTAAAATTTTTTTTTGGAAAACGAACAGGTAATGATGTTGATTTAATTTTATGTTCAATCGCCCCCAATAGGTCGTAAGCAATAATTTATCGAGGGCGACGATTTGACTATAATAAATTATTATAGCTATTATAGCGAAAGCAAGCCTTCCGCCAATACATGCACTTTGTTCCGGGTTATTTCCCTAGGCGTCCACTAATTGGTTAAATTCTAGCTGATTGGCCACAGTCAACGCTAAAGTGGCGCGCTTCAAATAGAGAGAGTCGCGCGCTCGTCTTTTTTATAGCGGGCTCGAAAAAAAAATGTGTCGATTTGGGGGCACTCTCACGAACGACATATTGCGCGCAATTGCGAACGATTAAACGCAAGAAATATAATTTACCTGTATGACACAGGACACAAAAATACATACATTATGGGGTACTGTATGAGGTAAAATAGGTTGCCGCCTTTCTAGTTTTTGAACTTATTGGAAATTCCAACTATGTATTACAATTTGGAAAACATACTAAGAGAAAACGGCCAAATTTAATAAACTGCATAATACATACAATTTACAAATATGTTTTAATCGGCACAGTTTTTGGCCTTATTTTTTGGTAAAAATATAAAATAAGCGTTTAACCCCCACGCACGATTATTAAGCACATCCCTGAGCACGGGGCCGGACGTTTGTCCGGCCCTTCCTCTGCTCCTCTCTAGTCGTACGTAATATCTCTATGAGCAAATCATTATAAGCTAATATATGGTCCTGAATCCAATGAGCATACTCTCGAAAGCTCCCCGACCACCCTTGGACACGTTTTGGTCGATTTAACCACAAAACCACAAATTCACAAACGATTAACCGGCCAACGTACGTGGTTCATTTTTTGCAGGCTAGTGCACCCTTGATTTCTTCACAGTTTTGGAAAAATATGACAAAAAAAAGTGCGCGTGATAACTATTAATTGAAAATAACCTCTTTTGTGAGGTTTCCTGGGTCCAATCAATAACTAATTACTTTTTATTATGTATATAAAATTTTTATTTTTATTTGATCTCCAACTTTGTAATCGATTATTCTATGTTGGTTTTCAAATTGAAAACTTAACATTATGTTAACTCGCAGGGGTCACATTGTGACGATCGTCACAAAGCGGCCTATTCGCCTTATATCTCATGAAAACGAGTTCAAATCAAAAATCGCTGATAGACAGGTCAAACCAAATTCCATGGAGAAAATTTTGGAACAAAAATTGGAAATTTTTTTTTTCTCAAATTTTTTTCAAAAATCTTCCTGAGATAACTTTGGAGACATCTGGTTAATTTTTTATTAGTCTAGTTGGATTCAGCATGTTTGAATACCCCATAAAACACTTTTTGCGACGAAATTTTTACTTTAAAAACAGTCATAACAGGGTTTTGTGACGATCGTCACAATGTGACACCTACGGGTTATGAGAACACATGTGACTCTTGAGAGTTAAGTCCTTTAACAAAGCCGAACAACTCGAAAATTGCGTTTTTTCACCCGGGCCGGACAAACGTCCGGGGGTCGTGTTTGGGGGTTAAATAAGATATTTTTAATTTTTTGACACTAATTAAGGGTCTTTTTTATTGAAGAATCTTATTTGAAGCAGCATATATATATACGGCATTTTTTGAAGCTACTTTTTATAAAAAATTTACGCAAATAAATTTTTATGGAAAGTACAATCCTGTCATATACGTATAGTTTAATTATTAAACTTTAATATATAGTTTATATATTTTTAATGAATAATTAGTAATTATTAATTACTCATTTAGTAAAAAAATAAAATATTGTAATAATTCTTTTTACAGTATTTTATTNAAAACTTAATAAACTGCATAATACATACAATTTAGACATATGTTTTAATCGGCACAGTTTTTTGGCCTTATTTTTTGTTAAAAATATAAAATAAGCGTTTAAATAAGATATTATTAATTTTTTGACACTAATTAAGGGTCTTTTTTATTGAAGAATCTTATTTGAAGCAGCATATACGGCCTTTTTTGAAGATACTTTTTATAAAAATTCGCGCAAATAAATTTTTATGGAAAGTACAATCCTGTAATATACGTATAGTTTAATATATAGTTTATATATTTTTAATGCATAATTACTCATTTAGTAAAAAAATAAAATATTGTAATAATTCTTTTTACAGTATTTTATTTCTAATAAGCCGCTTTGGTCACCCAACATACCGATCAAGAATGGGCGATACCAAAAATTTTCTTCATTATGAAGAATTACTATAATTTTGTTCAAAGCGATAAACAAGATTCATAACATTTGTTCTACTAATGAGGGTAGTCACTTTTTACCGAGCCGTATACGAATTTTTCTAACATTCGTTAATTGCGCTATGAGTTGTTGCAAAAAGATAATTTACGCAAATTAATCATTAATAATTTTCTTGAAACGTTTTGTCTGAACTAATTTTTTTTTTTTTGATAGTAGCATTTATTGTCTCTAGCCTAGAGACTCTAGGCCCAATCTGACAGTCTTTGGTGGCCTAAAACAAGAATTTACGGCTACTCAGTTCCTATAAACAGTAGGAATGGGCGCATAACGTGTACTCACCGAAGGCAGAAGAAAATTGCAACTAGGCTCAACATTACTGATTGTTCGATCGTTTATGTGTCGATCCGAGTCATTTAATTTTCTACTATTCGAATAGCTATACCGAAATCCCGACTCGCTTCGATTCATTCGTAGAAAACTTCTTTCCCGCGTACTTCGCGATGAAGTCCGGTGCCCGGTTGAGACGTCCAAATCGAGCATTGACGAACGCCGTGAAGAAGAAAGTGACCGCAACGATCGACTAAATACCGGTATATAATTTTTTATGGTAAAACGGTACGTATCCCTTTCAGACATAATATTTCCCTAAATTTCCTCAAAAAAATGTTCTTTTTGAAACACCTTTTTTAGGAGAACGTTTTCTGGGAAAGACTACGGTGCCTGCAAAAAACTAAGACACCGCCTTTTTCAAATAAAACTGTATAATGACAATAATTTGTGTCATAATAGTTTTTTTACTTCTTTAATCGTAAATAATAGTACATAAACTTACACTAACCACCCTCGAGAGTGTTCCGATAAGGCGAGTGGCTGCTTTGGCGGTTTCGGATTAAAATGTGTATGACTCCAGCCGTCTTGGCGGTATTTATTTCTTAATGAGCGGTGTTTCCAAAGTGCGGCTAAGACGGAAGCGGCGGCTTTACTGCATCTCGGTGGGAAACGGACAGATCGGGCAATTGACACTAACCTCTCAATGCCTCCATGATCACGAAACCTAAATTACACTCTTGGTACATTGTTGGAAGAGCTTTTTTATTTTATTTCGAAACTTTTTTTTTTTATTTTTCGAGATTTTGGCCCAATTTTATCAAAGAACACCAAATTTTCCCAAGCCCTAGTCCCTTATTTTACGACCTCTGTAGACTTTTTATTGTCAGATTTTGGAAGTTGATTCCAATATTTATCATCACTGACATATTGTGAAAAAACGACAAGTCGAAACTTTTTAAAAGCATAATTTTTAATTATGAATAATTCATTCATAATAAAAATGAAGATATTCCATATTTTACTAACCTTTGCGCATTCTGGTGATCATTTTGTACCAACTGAAGTAAAACACCACAAAGTGCATAAATCGCCGCCGGTCCAGGGGTCACTGGAGCTTCTCCTGGTAAAGGCAGCTTGTGAACTAAATCTTCCATTGCATATTCGCCTAACATACTGCAATTTCGGGAATCCATTGCCAAATTTCGAAGTGCACTTGCCGCTGCCACTGAGACCCGGTCGTGCTCATACCTAATAAAATTATTAGTTTAAAGATGCCAAATAGTATCTTGGGTAGACAATTTTATTTTTCTTGAATATACAGCTTAAACGGTGTAGTATAAGTTAACTAAAACGCAAAAATAGTGAAATTATGCTAAAATATCACAGAATGACAATCTGTATATTTCGATCGAAATCCCTGTTCTGATATTTCTTAAAAATCTCACACTCAATGAGATTCCGGGACTTTTTTTTGGACTCTCACGATATAGAATTTTAATTGAAACACACAATGGCATATTGATCTACAATAATTCCGTCATTTGTGGGCTCCAAAAACACAAAATTCTCTACACAGGGTGCGCCGTTATGTTTCACAAAAAAAATCGAAAAATAGTGCAACATAATAGCCCGAGCGGGAAAAAAGTGAAACATAACGGCGTGGGGCTAAACATATAAAAATATGTATTTGGGGAAAATATTTTCTCAAAAAAGTGAAACATAACAGCACGGGCGGGAAAAAGTGAAACATAACGGCGCACCCTGTGTAATATAACGCAACAACTGTGTGATACTCACTTTAACAAATCGACAATTACAGGTAAGCCTTTTTCGGCGCGTACTGCTTCCCTCAGAATCGACGAGAAGTGCCATTGACCAGCCGTTAAATTTTGAATAGCACCTGCTAGCCCTTCTAGGGTGTCCGAGTTTGACGTTTCCATCATTAATTGAAGATAGGACCTAATAATTGACGGGTGATAAAGTCCATCGGTTTCGGCACCGGTCCTCCCGTGTATCGAATGTGACCGTGGAAATTCGACATCGCGCTCACTGCGCTCACTTTTCTTTTTATTTCGCCAATTGCCAAAGCAATCGATAAATTCGGAATCGGTAGACATTGTTTCTTCATGTTGGCTCTGGAGGTCGGGCACCTCGGCAGCCAATCGGTATGATAAATTACGCAAAATACAAACGGCATTCTCTGTTGACTTTTCGTTTGCTCGGGCCGTATCATTCGTTGCCTGATGAACTGTTTCCAATAGAATTGGAATAAAACCTTCAAGTAAAATTATTAGGTATAACTTATAAAAGTATAAAAGTATGCAAGTAATAAAATGAAAATTATACTTATACCTAAAAGTGTTTCCTTTTATCAAATTTTACGAGATATTTAAAATTAATACAATTTGTCAAGTATTACCACACCTAATCAAATTTTATCAGACTTCATCAGAGTTTATAAAATTGTATAGATTGACTTTTGTGAAAAACGAAAAAACGAAAAAAAAACTAAATTTTCTTGAATATGGCTCGATGCAAGGCCGTTCGCGGTTGACGAAAAAAAAAAAGATAAATACAAAAAAAAACGAAAAGAGAACAAACGAGACACAAAAATAAAAAGATTCTTGAATACGGTTCGTTGCAGATTTTTCACAAAAGTCAATCTATATCAGATTTTGTCATATTTAATTAGATTAGATCAGATTTTACCAAATTATATCAGTTTTTTTATAGGATCTTATGATTTTTTGTCAGATTTTATCAGATTTCACAATATTTATCCATGTGTTATTAGGTTTAATCGGATTTTTTCAAAGTTTTTGAAATTTTATCGGGTTTCTACAGACGTAATCACTTGTATCGTCCTGATTTTAAAACGCGAAAAAAAATTTTTAGCCGAAATGCAGATTTCTCCATAAGAACGGCACTTAAAAGGGGAAGGACTGTAATACAAAAAAATTTTAAAAGAAGGAAATCGCCTTTCGGTGATTTTCCTTTCCATGATTGATCGAGCGCGCTCAAAAAAAAGACCAATGACAGGCCACATAGGCCTCAGACGCGCTGTCAAGCGACGTTACCAAAAAGTGGTATCATTATTTATTTTTTTCGCGTTTGAAAATCACTGCGATATATCAGTGTTTATCGGATTTTATAGATCATTTTATCGGATTTTATAATTCTAATGCATGTTATAATGACTTTTCTGTATATATACCGTATATGGAACATGAACTGAAATACTCATGTATGTTTTACCTTTGAAGGAGCGAAGGCGTTTTCGTACTGCTGCCCCTGCCGAGCTTAAATTTCTCAAACATCCGGTCGCGTTTGTAAACACTTTTGGTTCTGACCTAACCGTCAGCTTTGCTAATACTTGAAGAGACTCTTGAATAACAATTTGTTTCAATGAATCGCACGATGAGAGATTCCATAAAACTGCCGACGATAAATCTCGTAGTCCAGGATCGGGTGTCGTCCGAAGCACCCTATGAATATTTAGTTACTTTAACTCGTGTCGGGGCGGCAATCATGATGGCTTGACAATTTTTTAAATATTAACTCATGGACGCCTCAATATGATGGAATCAATATGATGGAATAAATTTAGTCACAAGAACATACTAACCTAACTATTGACTCAAGACCTCCACATCTTCTCATATCCATTTTTGCGGGATCATTCGTATAAATAATATTTTTCAATGCTTTTGTTGATGCCCGTTGAACTTCAGGGAGTGGGTTGTCCAGTAGCGTTACAAGTTTTGAAATTGCGCCCAATTTTCGCAACGCATTTTTCGCTTTTGGCTCGCGAAAAGAAATGTGCTGAATAAGGGCCGCCGTTCGCGTCAACGTTTCCGCCTCATTTGATGAGAGTCCGGCGAGCAGGGATTCCAAGTGTGGATTCGAGAAAACCGAGGAATTCGAATTTATCGTCGTATTCCGGCGCGTTGAGCGCGTCAAATTGAACCGCTTGCCCCCGGGCGACGACATTGCCGTTCGACGTCGATGTGCCAGACCCATGCCTAAAATGAATATTTATAAATACAAATAAAACAAATGAAAATTTGTTTAGAAAACAATTAAAAATGCGGACTAAACCACATATTGTTTAAAATTATCCATACTTACATTAAAACACATTTGTTTTTTACTTTTTATGCAATATTATATTGTGGTGTCTCAATGTGCATTTTCGACTTGCAAAAAACGTGCACATCGAGAGAGACATACAGACATCGTAGCGCACATCAAGAAACCTCTGACTGTAACAGTTAAACGTAGGATTATTTCTAGATGAGGGTATTGGTCGAATGCAGTTTACCAATTTACTTTTATTTACTCCTTTGATTGAATTCCTTTATTAACATAATGTATAATTTACAGATTACTTCAATAGTACTTTTTAAACAGTTCAAACCGTTTTTTAAGGTAGATCATATTAGTAGTTGGCTCATTTATTACTTTCCTGTCGATACTTTCCAATGTGACCTTTAAATGGGGTTCAAATTGACCCGTTCGACCGCGGTTACTACTAATAACAAATGGTTTTGAAATTGAAAGTTTGAAGGACGTTATATTTTTGTCTCAAAAAACTCGATATTGAACTCGACCTTTTATACTCTCTTCTTCCATTATTATCTCGAAAGCGCCTTAGTGAATAATCCAAACGTAGTGAAGCTTATTGAAATATATCACGCGCGTAGTATTCCATTCTACCATTTTTTTATAAATAGCTCCAGAAAGCCGCAATCAAATAAATGTTGGCCCTTTCATGACAATTTCAATGTTAGCTATTCAATCTTTTCCAGCCTGCCCTTCTTCCAAAAGAAACATAAACACACAAAAAAAAAATTGAAAACAATGATTTGTTTTAGATGAAACGCCGAAAGAATAACATTGAGAGCTATTTTTTGTTCTACTGGGATTATGATCAGAATCAAGTGTCTTTGTTGGATGCTTTTCCTCAAGTTTAAGAATAGATCAGAGTGTAAAAAATATGTTCCAACAGTCTGCAACTAAAGGGTGACTTTCATCAATCTCAAGTCGTTATGAAAAACAGTTAACCTCTAAAGGCATAACATAACAAGTCGCCTCAATCCATCGACGGACAGATTGTCCAAATTTGAGGAACATAATAGGACAGTCCTATTAGGACTTGTGTATAAACAGAAACGCAAATCTTTATGGCTCTGTGCTATGTTATTTATTGGGTTCTCCAATTAGTTTAGGGATATCTATCGTAACTTACACTACACAAAATAACACGACCTACTAATTCTCGAAAATTTGACGGTTTTTCCTTTTTGAGAAAACTCAGCATTTTAGAAAATACAATGCAACGGTAGTTTGCTTTAAATTTCTATTTTTTAGTAATCTCAAATATATAAAGTAATAAAAATAATTGTTTTATCTGAATAATAAGCTCAAAAACTTATGACAGACAATTTTTGGACAAAGAGCCACATTTTTATACTTTTTGTCAATATTTTTTCCATGGACCTAAATGCAAAAAAACGGAAACAATACAATTGTACGCTTTATTGATACGCTTCGTTTATAAATAAAACGAATCCATCTGGAAAATTGTAATACTACCGGTTGAGTTTCATGAAAATTGGCCGTGCGTTCCTAGATTATTTGAGATTTCTTCGATTAATTTTTCAGGATATCTCTTATTTGTGTCGCCCGCTATCCCATTAATAAGAAGTTTTCAAACAATCAAAACACGTTTGGCCGATTTTCATGAAACTCCTACCGGTTGAGTTAGCGTTCGTAAATTTCTATTTTTGCCAAGTTGGCCAAAAAGCTCTGTGGGTAGGGTATAATAGTCAGAGCTCGGCACAACTGGCTATTTTTTTTGGCTCGGCTCGGGTTTTGAGCGAAGAAATTTTTTGGCTCGGCTTGGCTCGTTCTAGCTCAAAAATTCCCTGGCTCGGCTCGGCTCTGAGCGAACCAAAGCGAGCCAATTGTGCCGAGCCTTGATAATAGTTATAGGTAAACAAATTGAAACCGTGTATTACCTGGAGATTGACCTACAATTTATAGAAAAGTTGATACAAATTCATGGCAAATTAGAGCCGCTATAGTACATTTTCTAACGAGACGAGTTTGTAAACAACTCTTATGTGACATAGGCTATGTCCCTTCCTTAACTTTTTTTAAGTTATTGTATTGATGAATAATATAGTTCCACATGGAAAAGCTAAGACTGTCGCGACATGTCGCTCTGATTCGAAAACCACAATTACGTTAGAATAATACGAGAATTGTTTAAAACGCATCAGTCACAGCTGTGCCACCCTGACCAGTGGTCAGTGACCACCCTCAAATTTTACCCGCCGGTACCCATCGTCCGAACTTTTTCCTAGGCGCGTCAAAACATATTATTTGTCCAAAAAAAGACCATTAAAAACAATTTAATTCTCTGAGTAAGGACTTTAAAAAATAATATTTTATGATAGCTTTATCTGGTAGATCTTTGTTCTGTAATTTTACTAACGTGAATTGCCTGACTTTTTAAAAAGCCACATATATTTTGTGTCATACTTATTTATTTGAGATTTTGTCGTTTTAAAGATGTTTTCGCCACAAATTTCATCTTTAGAAAGAATATCTTTCTTTTGTGATTTTCCGCAAGTTTAAGATGAGATCAGAGCATTCCCGACGGAAAAAATAATGAAAACAAAAACGAGCTTAGAGACGTTTACGGCCGGATTTGTATTTCTACCAAAACATATTCAAGATCAATTTTAATCGTCTTAACGCTAATTGCTTTAAATTATCGATTGTTTTTACGAATAAGAATCTTATTATAAGATGAATTGAGCAACAAAAGAATGACAAACACTGACTCAATAAAAGTGAGTTTAAATGGAAAATGAAACAAATAAATCCAAATAAATTTCTTTACAAAAAATATGAAAAAATGAAACCCTGCCTAAAAAGGCATACATTATACATTCCTAAGCAGTTATGTTAACACCACGAATGATGTAGTTTACAGTTTGTCAATGCCATGAGCATGGCTTACATAACTATGGTCCATGATTTATGGATATGTAGTAAATCAGTAAATTTTAGAGTTTAGGTAAAAGTTATTTCTATAGTTTTGAAGTTGAACACATTTGTGATACGGACCGTATCATACGGTATGTTTATTATTCATCACTACCTTTAATGGCCTTAATACCTTTAATAGCCTTAATACCTTTAATGGCCAACTGAACTGAACTACAAAAAATGCAGTATTTTAATTATACCAGAAAATTTTGCAAGTAATTGGTTTAACAAAACTTATCTGAAAGTATAATTTGAATGTCTTTCAATATTTTTTTATAATAAACTTTGGAAAAATATACCGGTATATGATATACCGTATATCGGGTTTTTGACGTATACTATTGTTTATATTAAAATTATTTTATTGTAATGGATTTTTGATATCACCCTTTAAGGCGTTAATAACGACCCTTTTCTTACCAAAAATATGCGGCGGTTCACTTTGATGCCTTGTCCATCGTTTGGGATCAAAAGGATCTTCATTTGGTTGATCGCGGAATTTCATCTGTGGTGGAGGTATCCCTGGAATTCCCATTGAATGGTGCCCTCGACCCTTAATATAATCATTAATATACCTTCTTTTACTTGAAAGTCTCTCTAAAATTGTGATTTTTTTTATACTAAATCAAATATGTTAACAAATTATATCCAACTATTACAATGGATAAAAAAACATACGAACATACTTAAGGGCCAAAACTCCCGCCTAGCATTTTACCTTCGACTGACTTTTATTAGGAGTAAAATAAACATAGAGCTATCAATTATAAATAACGGAAATCGGTATTTAAAGATCTGTTGTTTTTTCATTAAAATAATTATTGACCAATGTTGTTTTATTCATAATTGATAAATTCATGTTGATTTTTATAATAATACAGTTTCAACAAATCGAATAAAAGTATGCAGTACATATGTAGTACGTATGTTCGGCAGCCACAAATACCAGATTATACGGTATAAGTTATACCGTATAAGCGAATATATACCGCCGAGTTATACCACAATGTTTCTCTCATCCTCGAGGGATCGCCTTCGGGCCTCGGGCATAACTGGATGCAGCAAAAAATAAATAGGGGTCAAAAAAAAATCTTCATTTGTTTTCGCGAAAAAAAAAAATCTTACCCATTTCTTCAACTTCGCTATCAACATCTTCACGTTGAGCGATCATCTCTTATTTTTACTAATGGAATTACATTCGACTGAATTCAGAAAAAAAATCTTGCTGCAAAACGCGGCTCAAAAAAAAGTGATATCTAAACAGCAACAAACGGACGTGCGGCCTATTTCTTTTTCGCTCTCTTTCTATCTCTCTGGCCCTGTTGCTTCACAAAACATAAATATACCCACGGCGAAAAGAATCATTGCATCAAATTTTTTCCATCAAATTGAAAATTGAACCCCACTTATATTGAACATTTTTTTTTTGCTAAAAATTATAAATTGTAACACTTGAAAGAGTGAATCAAAAAAAATGAAGACGACTTGAACGTTGAGATTAATAATTTAGGAAAAAACTCTCTATAATCATCGAACGCATTCTATTGACAGGTGGCCGTCGTGAAATTAAAACTGTACTGGAGTGATCATCACACTGTGTGACTAGGGAGAAAATTACAGCTGGGAAGCGATAAGTAGAAGTCCCGCACATAAATAAAGTATATCTCTTAAATGCTGTCCACGGACTCGGAGCAAGGTACCGATTTTCTCATATATTTTCTCTGTCACAACACTAGGCTACTAAAGACGACTGACGTATCATTAAAATTATGTGAGACAATCATCATCGTTTGATCTCCTGATAAGACGCTTATCATGAAAAAATAACCTCTGTAGAGTGTCATATTACAATTTATCATACATTGACCGTTAGGGTACTNATTTAGTCCTATTTTTGATGGTGATTACGATTATGCTATTTAAAAATTCTCAAACATAATATTTGACATTTTTGGCCACTTTTAGACAAAAAAAAACAGTCAATTTACGAAGTTTTGTTGAAATGAGACATTATGATATTCACTCACTCATATTTTTAACGATAATTATCAATATTGTATTTTTAACATTAAAATATGAAATTAGACCTCTTGAGAAGTTTTTAAGAAAAAAGGAGTCAATTTACATTTTTAAAAAACTAAGTATCATGATACTCACATGATCAAATTTTTGACCGTGATATTAAATATTCTACTCTTAAACCGTTGAAGTTATTTGGAGTCAATATCACAGGGCTGAAAGCACTCGCGCAAAAAGTCTCATGACTGAACATACGATTTATGAACTCAAAAATTTCGCTTTTTTTTTTTGCTATTAGCCTTAAAGGCGACTTATAACACGCAAGCTCTCAGCCTCGATTGCCGGGCTACTCTGTCACGGGACTGATTTCACTTGCGCATTCAAGTTTCGCATTAAAAAAACAATAAAATGAAACCAACTACAGTCCTGACCTTCTAGTTGTGCACGACTGCCTAGTTGTGCACTTTTCAGGAAATTTTACAAGACTGCCTAGTTGTGCATGTTTTTCAGACCCAAGTTTGGTCAAACGACTTCCTACTTGTGCATATTTTTTGGGACGAGGTTTTACAAATGACTCTCGAATTGTGCAGTTTTTGGTTTATCAGACAAACTTTTTTGGCTCATTTTTCTTTTCTTCGTTCGAAGCGGTAAACTAAATGACTTTTGTGCACATAAATGACCCAAAAACACCTTAGAAAATAATTGTTTTCGCACAGTTGGTCGACTAACTTCTTTTTATTTTGGAGTGAGACGCGTGATTGGTGCGACAAATATGGTATAGACCATACCGGCACCGACTAAATTGGTATCATGTATTTTTGGTCGAAAGTATAAGAGTATATTTGGTCAAACTTTGCGTCGAATTCGGACTTAATCCGTTTAGATTTTCGACCTTTTATACTTTCGACCTCTTATACGTTCGACCAAAACTTCATGATACCAATTTAGTCGGTGCCACCATACCGTATGGTAAAAAATGTAATAATAACATATGTAAGTCAATTTTTGTTACTGGTCGAAAGTGTAAATGGAATAAGTCAGATTTGGACACACATTTGCGTCGAATTCTGACTTACACATTTTAACATTGCGGCCTTTTATACTTTATGCAATTTTGCCGTTATCCAATTTTGTATTTATGCACTTTCGACTTTATCCAAATTTGTCTTTCTGCCCTTTATTCTTTAGACAGTTTCAGTTTTTTTTTGTGTCGAATTCCGCTTTAGACCAAGTCTGACATCGACCAAAAGTACGTGATACCAATTTAGTCGGTGCCAACAAGTCATGTGGTGTATTGTGGGCCGAGAAAAAATGCTAAATTGCTTCACAAAACGTTTAAGCGTATCAAGTTTAGACTTGTATGAAAGGATTTTGCGAGCTGAATCCGAATATTAAACCTAAAAAGTTGTCTGGTAAACCAGTTAAACGATAAAACGTAAATAAAATTGAGTTATAATGTGTACCATCTTGTCCGACTGCCTAGTTCTGCACCTCTGCCTAGTTGTGCACGACTGCCTAGTTGTGCACGACTGCCCAGTTGTGCACGACTGCCCAGTTGTGCACGTTTTTCGGAAACGCAAATTGCACAACTAGAAGGACGGGACTGTATATCAAGAAAGCGCCCGGAAAGAATATAGAGCCGTACTGCTTTTTTTTTCTCAAGTATGAAAAATAAAACTGGATAATTGCGATTGAACCCAATAATTGATTTATCCAGATTGTAGAAATCAAAAATTAAGACGAAGTGAACAATTTTATAAATAATTTAACCCCGAAACGCTATAGTCTATACTATACTTTATAGTTCTATAAACACATTCGCGAAAAATTGATGCTTGAGAAATGGGAAATGTATTTTTTTCTCTCAACCAAATTATTTATAACTTAAAGCTTTCTATTACTTTCTACTACTTAGGCATATTTTCACCTGAGATGTTAAGAAACGACTTTGACCAAAAATAAGTAAATTGGAATATACATACGTAAAATTAGAATAAGTTTAATGAGTGAAAAGTATTCACTTCAATGAATTTCACCATAATTGAATTTGACACGAAAAATAGTTTATATGGTGTGCTGTAAGTTTGCCAAAATGCGTCTTAATTCTTTGACGTGCGCTTTTTAAATTTAAAACTTTCATTCCGAACCGTAATGGGTCCAGAGACAAAAAAAAAACTTTTCAGACTTTTTCGAAGCAAACAGACTTTTATCCAAAAACATATCAAATATACATTCGGTATTGTTCTTTTAATCCCGCTTCCAACTCAATCCACACGGTGTCCGAATCCATTTACAAACATACACCATTGACAAATCAACACTTATACTTGCATGTGGCTTGGGACACCACGTGGATTTAACAATGCGTTATGTATAGTACACGCAATTGGAAGATTTTGAAAAAATGTTTGGTCTCAAATAGTTTATATTTGAAAAAATTAATTTTGCAATTATCTCTCGTTTGAACCGCCTTTATTACATGCGATAAAATTTGCAATTTTGTTGTTTTCATCGCAATTGCGTTCCTAATGAGAGGTCAAGTGGCACATTCAAAGTTACGCTTTCACCTCGATGGCAAATTTTAATTTCAAACATGATAATTTAAAAGATCAAAGCAGTATTTAGATTACATCTATGTTCGGCGTTTAAGCCCTAAATTGTCTTCAATCAAAGTGACATTTTAGAAAAATGTATTTAATCGTCATAAAATATGTATAATCGTTTTGTCATTATCAATTAGCATAAAATGGGTTCACATTAACTCTCAAGGGGAAGGAGTTTTTGGGAACCCGTAGGGGGAAAATTCGTGTAAATAAACACGCACTTAAAAAATTCACAATAATTCGCAATAATTCAAAAAAAACTGGTAAAGCCAAGTTGTAGAGCTCGTCAAACTACGTCGATCTGACTATTCAGAAATTGATTTGGACCACCAGGGCCCCCTAGAGAGCTGTTTGAAATCTCCAACCTACGCAAAAAATAACACCGTCAATCGAATTTTCTCGAAAAGTTGAGGGGGGGTCACCAATACCCGTTTTGCCCTACAAAGCCTCCATATGCCTTAAATCGACGAAAAAAACAAGTTGTGTGTCTATTTACACGCAATTCCCCCTGCGAGTTAAGAGACCCTTGAGTCAAGGGCCTTGACTGTATATTTAAAACTTACTCAATTTTTCCGTACGGTAAAATAAACATTTTGACTTTTTGAGACGCAATATGGGAAATATAACAGGAGTTAACTAAAAAAAATCCTTAAGTTCACTGTAAAATTGCTGTTTACTGAGAGTTTGAGCAAAAAAATCTTAACCTAGTTATTATACTCTTTAATTTACTCTTTATTTAATTATGGCAAGTACTTATTTTTTTTCTTTCAATAACTTATTTGGCATACGGTATGCCGCATACCTTATGCGGGCTTTTTTGTACTTTTCAAGCCGAAAATTTAAAACTATGATGACTT
>SCLG01002942.1:0-11776 GCA_004367875.1 Oikopleura albicans
GCAGAGATGCCAATGACGTATACAAAACCATTCAGATTTCCAAAAAAAAAAATTTAAATTTTAATCATTACAGTCCTTACTTCCCACACTGACGTTTTGATTCTCAAAAATAGCGTCCGTATTGAGATGAATTGTCCTAAAGTGTCCATTTTGCTACTGTTTTGCGAAGTTTTTTTTTCAAAAAAGCGTCCGTATTGGAAAAAATCGTCCGTATTGAGAGTAAGGACTGTATTAAACTATGTGTTCCTTTTTTGAAATAAACGATGATCGGCTAAGCTATGACTCATAGGCTATGAGTCATAGGCTATGAGTAATTTGTCTAATCGGACAATTCAGTTGCACAATTATTAATAATAGTTGGCTAATTGTTCATTTTCAATGCGGAATAACCTTATGTATTATTGACCAGTGACCAAATTTAACCTCTAGAGGGCGCAAGAGAGCATTCAAATTGGGGTCAATTCAATATGAATCAATAGGCGATTGAAAAAATTATTCGAAAAAAATTAGTTTATTGTCTTACCAGGTTCGGCCTACAGTCCAGTTCTAAATAAGAGAGAGATGACGTAAGAAAAAAAAACGGTGGACATTTCCAAAAAAATATGTTTTTAATTCAAATTGAACTATCGACGCAAAAATTAATGTTAACAGCAAATTAGCTAATTAAATTAAATCATATAATCGAAGGCATAAATTGAAGGCTCATTTTTATCTGTCTTACACCAAGTCTTGTTCAAACAAATAAGGAAATATATAAGATATGTCCAAGTTGAAAACGAACAAATTGAAGCTTTTGAAAATGTTGGGTAGAGGCCCTCTACTAGAGGGCGATTAAAAAAAACGACCCGTGTTAAGCACACCAAGCTTTATTAAACATACCCAAAATTAGGCTAGTTTTATGTTGTAACTTCACGTACATTATACCTCGATTTGTAATACCCATCGATTTCATCTTAGACTAACGTTATTTTTTGTCCTTCATACAAATAGGCCAATTGTCTTAAGGACGGGTATGCGTTTCTGTTAACAAATAAAAGTAAAAACAAATAAAGTGGCTTTTAGGAAAATGTTTCGTCGTGTTTTCAATGGTTTAGGGTTTGATAATTAAAATAAAGGCCCTCCAAGTTCATTTGGAATCATAAATCTAGAAAAATTTGCATTTTGAAATATTCCACCAAAAACATTTATAAATAAAGTTCTTCCGTACTATTTCACATTGTAAAACGTTTTAACAATTTGAATTTTTAGAAACGGCAAAGGCGAAACGAATTGCGTAGGTTCAAATTTTCAAATAGTTCTCGAGAGATCTGAGTTTGTTTGAAAAACTTTTGAATATACAATTCGATATAGCTGGAGAAGCTCGACAACTTGGTTTACCAATTTTTTCGAAAATTTTCAATTTGAGTAATTTACCAAATTGGTTATACCGTATGAGTCGTACTTGACATTATGAGCGATTTTGTCGATTAGTTAACCGTCTCATTCAAACAAACAAAAAACGGACGGTATGTTTACGCAATTCTAGAGTAAATTGGAAACACTTGTTATCCTCTTGCGCAAAATTAGGGTACACGGAAATTCGGGTACTTAAAAATAATCATTATTTTTTTGGTAATAAATTAGAAAATGGAAATTATTACCTTCAGTGGAATGACTGGAATTATAATGAAGCCAGCAAAACATGGACCTATTGTATGGTTTACTTACCAATTGAAGCATATTTATAAACAAAACGTGCGCGCCTTCCTAATTGGCTACATATTTAAACGTTTCTAAATTTGCATTTTTTGACTTTTTTTTCTCAAATTGTCGGGTATAATTTCCTCTTCCAGCGCTCCAATAGAAATAATCGACTTACAATTTGTGGCTCGTTTTTACTTGTCCAGTTACGTTTTTGAAAAATATGAAAAATAGGGCAGAAAATCGAGAAAATGGAGAAAGCTGAAAACGGCGAAAATTTTCTGCACGAAAAAATGCAATTTTCTAAAAATCTCATATATGATGCATTTTGATGCGTAGATTTCGTTGGTGAAATAAAAATAAAATCAGAAAAATGAGACTTGGCGCTAGAGAGCATTTTAGTTTTAAACGTTTTAAAATTGAACGTTTGAAAATCGAAAATAGAACGTTTTAAAATCGAAAATAGAACGTTTTAAAATCGAAAATAGAACGTTTTAAAATCGAAAATATAACGTTTTAAAATCGAAAATAGAAAGTTTCAAACTGGAAAATAGAACCTTTTAAAATCGAAAATAGAAAGTTTTAAAATCGAAAATAGAACGTTTTAAAATTGAAAGAAGAACAATTTAGAATCAAAAATAGAAGGTTTTAAAATCGAAAATAGAACGTTTTAAAATCGAAAACAGAACATTACAAAATCGGACTGAAATGGGTGCACATCTAGAGGTATTCACAAACTTTCGTAAAAAAATGCAAATCTAGAGACCCCTGACTGTAATTTTTACACAAAAAGATAAGTGACGAACGAATTATTTCCTGAAAAAATAAAAATTTTGACAAAAACATTGCCGCGTTAAAACAAGTTTATTTCGGTCGAAGATAGTCAAACGGAAATACCGTAGAAACTTATGCAAACGATGAAGCCTTAGATTAGGGATCGGATTTTTGGAATATAAGTAGGTTTTACTCATTGATTATAATTCAGGAAAACCGGTCCAAATTGAGCATCTCGAAAAAAATTAAAAAAAAAATCAAGTGAGATTTTTTAATTCACCACCTTTGTATACACGCAGTCTACTTAACCGATATTCACCGGCGACTATTTAAGACCATAGGTAAAGTAAGTTTATATCGTAGTTGTTGTACACCACCTAACCAGTTATCTCAACAACTGTGTTGCTTAAAAAGTGTTAAGATAATTGGGCAGGGCATCTAGTAGGATAACGGAAAATCGCGATACGTTTTGGTCCACAACGTGTTAAGATAACCCAATTTTGTTAAGACAACTGGTGTTAAGATGAATGTTTAGGGGGTTTATTTTGTGTTGATGACTCATACTGTATGCCAAATCATTGGCCTAGGGCTTCAACACAAAATACAACCCCTAAACATTGATCTTAACACCAGTTATCGTAACAAAATTGGGTTATCTTAATCAAACTGTATGAGGTATAATAACGCCCGTCTCGCTTTTCTAGTTTTTAAGACTAAGCCTAGGGCGCTGAGGTCTGTAACTGAATTACAAGCAACGCCTATTGGCTCATGGTTTTTTATAGGCGCCTCGTATTGGCTAGCGCCCTTTAGCCATGCAAATGTCTCACCGCATTGCTTGTAATATTAAAATACAAAATTTGAGAAAGCGAGAAGCACGTTATTTTACTACATGTAGCTACATTCTGTAATATACAGAAAAAATTCTCAATTGACTATTCGTTCATGTGACGGTATTTTCAGACAATTTTATGATTTTTTTTTTGCCCAAATAATTACTTAATTTGGCCATTAGTTGAGTAAAATATTTTAATTGGCCGAAATTTTAGGAACTATTGAACCATATTTCTAGAATGAAAACGTCACGATAAGAGATTATATATTATCATATAAAATGACAGATATCATATCGGTAACGTTGGTACTAATTTTTGCACCGTAATTTTAATTTGATCACTTAATTATACCAGCTCTAAATAAGTGCGTTTTGACGCCGAAAAAAAGCCACAAAATTCGACGAATTTATTTGAACTTAGAAATAGCATTTTGTACCGGCATAGTTTAGCTATTAACTCCCAGGGGGAAGTGCGTGTATATAGACACGCAACTTGTTTTTTCGTCGATTTAAGGCATATGGACAGTGTTGGAAAAGTTGGCCAACGCTCCAAATTTCCCCAAAGCCCAACGCAAGCGTTGGCCAACGCTCGGATTTTCCTCAACGCCCAACGCTTGAATTTTTCCCAACGCCCAACGCGTTGGGAATAAAATCTTCACGTTGGGAAGAAAATTTCTTGGCCAACGCATCTCAACGCCCAACGTTTCCAACACTGCATATGGAGGCCCCGTAGGTCAAAACGAGTATTGCTGACCCCCCTCAACTTTTCGAGAAAATTCGATTGACGGTGTTTTTTGCGTAGGTTGGAGATTTTAAACAACTCTCTAGGGGGCCCTGGTGGCCCAAATCAATTTCTGAATAGTCAGATCGACGTAGTTTGACGAGCTCTACAACTTGGCTTTACCAGTTTTTTGAATTATTGCGAATTATTGAGAATTTTTTAAGTGTGTATATAAACACGCATTTCCCACTACGGGTTCCCAAAAACTCCTTACCCCTCAGAGTTAAGTACGATCTGAATAATGAATTGTAAGAATTATGGAGTACACAGGGTGCGCCGTTAACAGGCAGGTTTTGAAAATTTTCAGGCAGCCTGTTAACGCCGCGCACCCTATAATTCTCAATAATTCGCAATAATTCAAAAAACTGGTAAAGCCAAGTTGTAGAGCTCGTCAAACTACGTCGATCTGACTATTCAGAAATTGATTTGGGCCACCAGGGCCCCCTAGAGAGTTGTTTAAAACCTATATGAGAAAGTGAAATTCACCGAATGTTTTTTCGACCAATTAAACGTTCTTAAAATAATGTGAGAGAAATATTGGGTGGCCAGCAGAAAACCGTTTGTGATAAACAAAAATGAACAACGGGTCTAGAATTGATGAAACATACACGTAAATATTAAAAAAAGTAAAAAAAAATCTGAGAAAAAAATAGAAATAATTCAAGTAAGAAGTTTATTAGTTTTCAAAAAAAAAAAATCTTAGGCACTTATGGAAAAGGTAATTTTGGTATAAATAGTCGGGAGAACAACGGGCGCCATCAGGTGTACGACCGAGTGAAAGCAAATTGTTATTTTTTCTCTCGTAACTGTTAAAAAATTCCAGGTTCAATTTATCTTATTTTCTCTACAGGGTGAGGTAATATAGATGCTAAGCCGTTTTTGGTTCGCGAGTGCGCTGAGCGAATATAAGTCACCAAAAAACGGCTTAACATCTATATTACCTCACCCTGTATTGAGATTGAAATAAGTTTTTTTTGTTTATTTTTATTCTAAAAACCATAAAAAACCCACAAATATGGTAATCCAGGCAAATAAGGGTACGTCAATTACTTGATAAATTTCTTACCATTTGGTCCCCGCAATTTTCATTTGATTTTTAAATTATCTGTTTTTTATTCTCTCTGGCCATTCTCGGGTTCAATTGAAATGTTCTCACAAGTGGTTTTTATGAAACTCGAAATAAATCTGGTTTCTCGACATGTCAGCCAACTGAAATAAGCAATCTGACGGTACCGAGTCAATAGATTGACATTTTTCCAAAGATTTTAAATTTTGTTCCCTTTTTTTTTGTTTTTTTTTTCTGAAAGTCGACTTGAAAGTGATTTGCATTCACGACGTGATTTGGGCAAATCGAAAAAAGTTGAATCTTTGATTTCACGCGTTTGTCAGATTTAGGTGCTGATCGTAGCAATTTTTTTTTCCAAAAAAGCGCCCTATTTTAACCGACATCCGTCTATGTGACTGGCCTTGACCGCTAACTTTGAATAAAATGGGTGTACCCTAGTGGTCGGTAGAGGTAAGCTAGAATTTATAGAATTTGGCACTTTAGGTTCGTTTGGAGGGTTTGCTTAATTTTTTGTCTTTTGGCCAAATTTGGCCAGCCAAATCGACCATCTAACATATTTCTAGAATTAAATGCAACTGGAATATATTATTTTTTTCATTTTAACCTCGCAGTGTCAACAGGGAATTAATGTGATATAGTCTACACAACCTGCACCGTTATGTTACTATTATTAAATCACAAAAAAATGGTAATATACTGGAATTTTGGTAACATAATGAGGTAAGGCGTTTACTAGACCCGTATTACCGCAATTTTCGATTAGGCCCGGTTTACTAGAATTTTCGGTTGATTTAAGGATGCGCCATACCCTACTGGCTGAAAAATCAAGTCTCCTAGATAAAGTCGTTTTCTCTTCAAATATAACCCTCAGGGGACCTGAAGTTACATTATCAAGTCCACATGTGTCGTAAATAACCCAAAAATCTAGAAATTTTGAGCCTTTTATTGAGAAAATAAATTAGTCTTACTTTCAGTATTTTGGAGGGTATTTGGCTCGCTATTTTTTTCTAGCATAACAATTTGTTTTTAAAGCAGTATTTATAGATTTTTCAGCCAATAGGGTATGGCGCATCCTTAAGGCGTTTTGTGTAAACTTGTACATTTTTCCCCCTCGGAGTTAACTCGAGCGTTTCTCCTAATTCTCTTAAAAAGTGACAAATTTTGTTTATTTTTGGTTTTAGAATTACACAAATTGGTTCAGAGCGTCAAGTTTTAGTTAAGAGTGGGAAACACCCATTTTTCTTAAAAAAGGTGTGATCGGAAATTACTAAATTTCTCTGAAAGTACGGTAACAATTAATCTCAAACCTTGCATGTCACTTCAGAAATACTTGCCGGTTCATGTTATGAAAAAAATAAAACCATAACTCAACGCATAGGCCCCCCACAGCGCACTTTCGTAACTTACAAATATATTTACAAAATAGTCCCACTCCTATACGGCTCAATTTAATAAATTTTCACAAAAGCCGATCGAACGAGCAAGTCTTACTCTATAGCAACGATGGGGGCATTTTTTTTCTAAATGAAAATTTGTATTCAAAATGGCCATTTTTGCCAAAAATGATGANATTGTGATTATTTTAATGTGAAAGTTTTTCTGTGGCGCTTTAGAGCAATGGTCGCTTTTTTTTTCGGACCCCACAAACGGGACTGAGCGCCAAGGCCAGAGTTTTAAAGGTATCGCCCTAATTTTTTTTGCAGGTGGTAGAGAATTGTTCAATCTTTTGTAAGACATGGCCCCTTTTTCCGATTTCGACTCAAAACTCTGGCCTTGGCGCTCAGTCCCGTTTGTGGGGTCCGAAAAAAAAAGCGACCAATATAGATGATATACATACTGCTTTAAAAACAAATTGTTTTGTTAGAAAAAAATAGCGAGCCAAATACCCTTCAAAATACTGAAAGTAAGACTAATTTACTTTCCCAATAAAAGGCTCAAAATTTCTAGATTTTTGGGTTATTTACGACACATGTGGACTTGATAATGTTGCTTCAGGTCCCCTGGGGGTTATATTTGAAGAGAAAACGACTTTATCTGGGAGACTTGATTTTTCAGCCAGTAGGGTATGGCGCATCCTTAAAAACTTTACCATAGTGGAAAAAAATGGACAAACAATGATTTCTAAAAAAAAATTCCAAATAGAAAACCTTAGAAAGACAAGATTTATTTTGGAAAAAAAGACTTGACCTAAGTACCAAAATAATGACTTGACCTTGCAGCAGTTAAAATGAAAATTTATCCCAACTTTGAATCAATTCAAATGTTTCTGCGCAACATGTCTAAAACTTCGACTACGGGGGGCGGGGTATGGTTATAAGGTCAAGCCCAAAAATGACTTGACCTTAATGCACTTTGGAAAAACTGACTTGACCTTATAACCATCTGAACAAATTTTTCCACAATAAGACCTTAGTGCCGGGAAAAAGCGTAAAAAGACATGATTTCAAAGATTTTTTTCCCAGAAAACATACTTCACAAAAAATTGACTTGACCTTAGAGCAAGAAAAAAATGACTTGACCTTAGTACTAAAAAGATGACTTGACCGTATAACGGTCACAGTTTGTGATCTTATAACCACACACCCTTTTTAAATTTGCATTTAAACACATACGAGAGATTTGGTAAATAATTNCTAAAAAGTTGTCTGACAAACCAGTTTAGAAAAAAACAGCAAAAATGTACCATAATGAGCGACTGCTTAGTTGTGCACGACTGCCCAGTTGTGCACTTTTTTCGGAAACGCAAATTGGACAACTGGAAGGTCGGGACTATATTTTAACTCTAGATATCGTGTTTTTCGTTTGGCCAAAAACCATGCCTTTATCCTAATTTATCATGTGACCCGTTGAACTTGGCGCAAAACTGACCTCGGTCCCTATATTCTACTCTTGATTCTGAGTACAATAGCCAAAACAGTTTTTTTTCGAAAATCTGACCTGTCCATTTCTTATTTTTATTTTTTCATATGAAGGACTTCGATTACTACACAGTTAAAATGAACATGATTTTGTTAAAAAAACTTATGTTAGACCGATAATGGAATAAAATAATTCATTTGAAAAACGCCCCTACGCCCCAAGAGCGTTGGGGCGTTGGGTTGGGGCGTAGGGGCATTTTTTGAGTTCACGTTAGCGTTGGGTTGGCGTTGGGGCAAGACTGAAAATTCACGTTGGCGTTGGGTTGGGGGCCCCAACCCAACGCCCCTACGCCCCAACGCCCCTACGCCCCTACGCAAATTTGACAACCCTGGTACAGTCCCGACCTTCAAATTGTGCAATTTGCGTTTCCGAAAATCGTGTACAATTTGGAAGTCGTGCACAATTTGAGAGTCGTCCAAAATTTGGTAAAATTGTTATTATTAAGTGACTACTAGTTTTCTAGGGCGTTTTCGAGTCAAAAATATACACAAAATTGACTCCTTTATCGTTTCGAACAAAAAAATAACTAACTGAATTAATAAATTTTGTCTGGCAAACCAAAGACTTTTTGCCAGTCTCGTAAATTTTCCTGAAAAAGTGCAGAACCCTTATTAATTTGAAAGTAAGACTAATTTATTTTCTCAATGAAAGGCTCATAATTTCTAGATTTTTGGGTTATTTATGACACATGTGAACTTGATAATGTTACTTAAGGTCCCCTGAGGGTTATANTCAAAGCTAAAAAGGGAAAAAAAATACTGTGTATTTTTTCTTTGTTTACTTGCCAGTCATATATAAATTGATTCAATGGGGAGCTTAAATTAAATTAAGCTTTTTTGAAAGAAAAAATCTCAAAACTTTAGAAAAGGGTAACGAAAAAGAACAATATATTTATTTTTATTCGTTTGGTCTGGGCGACGATTTTTTTTTTGTTTGACTTTGTGGTTATTTGCGAAATAGAGTTTGAATCTTTATTAAAATAATGACTCTTTTAGCGTATATATATATTTAGCGTTTTCCATTTTTTTTTCATAATTTTAAATACAAGAAATTGGTAATTTTATTAGGTTTTTACTTGACATTTTATTAATGATACATTACATTGTAATTGTATTACATTTAACCTCACAAGCTAAACCGAGAGCTCCTTACGAGAAAGAGTTAAAGCCAAATACGAGAAGGAGAATTGAATATGTTTAGAACGACAGGGGTAAACACGGGTAATTATTTTTTTTTATAGAAATCATGTCTTTTTTCATTTTTTTGGGTTTAAATTTAGAACTCGACATATACGTTTAGAACGACACGGGTAAAACCCGGGTAATAATTTTTTTTATAGAAATCATATCTTTTTGGACTTTTTTCTGGCACTTTTTGGAGTGCGTTAAGGTCAAGTCATTTTTCGGCGCTTGACTTTATAACCAGACCCCCCTGTATTTAAATGGTTTGATTTGTAAATCGAGTAATTCGGTCGCTGGTGTTCTCCAAGGGTTAAAATTTCGAAGTTTATCATTTCCGAGAAATTAGTGCGTCTGGCCGTTCTCAGAAAATGTACGTTCAAATATTTACGCTCTTACGAAATTGGGTTAAATGTGGTCAATTGACGTTTTTTTTATTTTGAGATTTTATTTATACACTCACTAATTTTGGACTCACTAATTTTTAAGGGTTAGACATAATCGACGGTGTTAGAATAAATTTATTTCGGGTCTTATTTTAGGTTTCTTCATCGAACGTTGTACTTGCCCACGTTTTGTTTTAAAACAACTGCGACCTCATGCGATCTAAACTATCTAAACCCGATTTACAAAAAAAAAATATCAAAAAAACAGTCAAACAAAAAGCCAAAGAAAAATAACAAATTTTTTGGAGTCTTTCTTTTAGGTGATTTTATTTTACTCCGCTGATAATAGAGATTCTGAACTAGACAAACACATTTTTTACGATGAGTCATTATCTTGCCTGTCAAGTTTCATTTTTTTTTCTTTTTTTGCTTTTCAAAAATGCTCCAAACCCGGTCAGAGAAAAAAGATGAAAAGTCGATTTCAGTTTGAGAATATCACATTATGCAGTAGCGCGGTTACAACCGCGGTCAACGAATATTTTTTTTTTGATTTTCGCAAATCAAAATGAAAGAATTTATTTACGCGAATACATATTTTGATATGTGATTTTGTGATTTATATATTTTATATCGTTTAAATTTTTTTGCGAGAAATAATGAGAGCTTGTGATTAAGATGTGAATTGAATAACGTTGAGTTAATCAGCATTAGATACGAATCTAAACGTGTTTTGGCCAAAATATTTATACACAAAATAAACCTAATCCGCCATGAACGTTCAAACCACGAACTTTGAAAGTGTAATTAGCATTATGATTTTTAGTTTAAATGTCTACAGTACATGCGCCCATTCCCGACACATTTTAAGAGGCTTGCACACTTATATTTCCTATGAATTAGTTTGTTTTTTTCTACAAAATTAAAGAAAAAATAGAAATTAATAATTACAATAATCGGAGAAAGTATGTCTGTTTTCATTAAAATTATGTGAATAAAGTGTAAAACGTTTATTTAAACAAAAACTACCAGTAAAACAAATTAAGTATGTTTCAGTGATAATAAGTACAATATAGTCGTGAGTTCTCATGATATCTCGCGAAAATTATCGAATCACATAAAAGCGGCTTCACACGGTAGTAAAGAGAGAAGAGAAGAGCTTGTTTTTTATAAACTAACAGAAAAAGACGTGATAAATCAGAGAAACTCGAAATTTTATTTTATTGATGTTTTTGAACTTAATTTCCGAAATATTTGATTTGAATCTCATAAATTAGCTGTCTTTTTTTACGAATTCGAGATAAATAATTTATTGTTGACAAAAACATTATTTTATTACAGGCTTTGTTTAGCATTTAGCTCAAATGATTTTTGCGTTTTTATCCCTTTTTATCTTTTTCATGAAATCCGAGTAATCAATATTAGATGTATTTGAAGATTTTTTCTAAAACACGTTAGCATAGTTTAAAAAATTCGAAGAGATTAAAATACCAGAGAAAAAAGTGTTGGAATCTTGCATGTGTTAAATGGGCTAAAATTATTAATACAGTTCAGGGTTTCTTAATGTGCCCCGGAGTACAGTTTTATTACAGGGATCTTGTTATAAGGTCTAGGGTGGGGGACTGTATTCATTTTAGCCCAAACTCTGGAGCAAATATATTTTTCAGAAAGTGGAATATTATTATGTCGGTCGAAATAAAATTAAAAAAAAAATCGAAAATACGGTGTCAATAAAATGTAAATTTAGGTCTTCCCGCGAGTAGTCGAGCAAAAAAAATGTGCTGAAAAAAAAAACCGGTGTGTTTGATTGGTCGCGAGGTCACGTGATTTTTTTTGTAACTCGACGTCATCCCACTTTTCATTTCTTTTATCGTCGCCGATAATTTTATTGCGTCAGATTTTTGGAGGACGTTTATTTATTTTATATTTATATTTTAACAATAATTAAAAAAAAATACTGGAGAGACCATTTGTTTCCATCTTGCTTTCAATAAAAAAAAATTCAACATATGTGTCAACTACAGTAAGTAACGTTAGTATTTCTATTTAGAGCAAAGAAACCGGAAAGAATTTCCGACGAAGACTTTTCCTTCATCGAAAATATCAAGGAACCGGAATTAATTCCACCAGTAACGCGTTTTTAACTTGAATTTGCGTCGACGT
>SCLG01002962.1:0-10052 GCA_004367875.1 Oikopleura albicans
AACGTTTTCCAAGTAACGTTTGTTTCTTCATGTCAAACATCACGTAATAATTAGTACTAATGTGATTTTTTCATCAAAATAAACTTGATTGACAAAATTTTCGGGGCTATTTTACAAGTTTTTCAAAACTACTTTTACATAATCGATTATTGTTGATGTCTGACTTGTTACGATATCTTACGTTTTACAAGTTTAAAACTGTCATGTTGCAAATTTGTGAAGTTGTAGGTCAATCATAGTATTTTGCGGGATTAAACGCAAAAAGTAATGTTACGATTTTCGAAAAAAAAATACACAAAGATTTTTTAGAATCAAAAAATACTTTGACATTTTACACGTGTCATACAGGGTGAGGTGAAAAGCCGTTTTTGGTGAATTATATTCGCTCAGCGCACTCGCGAACCAAAAACGGCTTAGCATCTATATTACCTCACCCTGTAGATTTTTATGAAAAATAAAACGAAATCGTGAAAGAATCAATGTTCATTAAATGTAAAATTTTAGAAATAATTTATACACGACCTGCGTAATTATCCGAATTGTAATATTTCGTCATTTTTTGCCCACGCAGTTAACTTGCACCCAATTATTCTGCAGAAATGTAACATTTCGTAATTCTTACGCTTACGCTCTGCGCAGTTATCTGGCCATTTTTTTTAAATACACGTTTACAATATAACTGTGCAAGTGGTGTACAATGTTCGCCTACGCACTGTACGATTATCGTAACAAACTTTAAGTTTACTTTTAGTTCGAATATATTTGTAAAGATAACGTTCAAAAATAATTCGGCCGCTGTTTTTAACGACCTTCAAAAATAGGTTAAGACTGTATTGTATATTCCATGTCTTAAAATATGGTTATAATCGGTGTTAAATAAAGTCAAATAAATCAGTTGTGTTACAGATAATTGTCTTATCTACGAGTGACGTCGTTGATAAGACATTATTATTTTTAATTTTGAAATATTGCAGTTAGATATTTTATGAATATTATTATTTCGACATGAAGTTGTTATTTTTAATGTTAAATATATAATCGAGTAAAATAACATAATGGTAGTGAAAAAATGTCAACAATTGGTCAAAGTCGCAAAACCAAAATTATTCCAAATATAGACAGACGAACTTGAAAACTTGTGTTTTACGAAAACGTTATAATCTTTAAATTCGTATCCCAAGAATCAGTTACAAATTGACAACATAAAAAAAGAAGGGGAGACGAGAGCTTGTACCAACTTGATTGCAAAATTTACGGGCTAAATTGTGTTGCTACGCCAAATTTATTACAGTCCTTAATTCCGTAACGGCCGTTTTCGGTTCTCGAAAAAAGCGGCCGTCATGGAATAAACGACCGTTATGGGATGAACGGCCGTTATGGAAGCGCCCGTTATGGAATCAAGGACTGTATTTTATTTTCTTACAATTTTGGTAAATTCGGTGATGATGATAAGGTTCCTGCGAGTTCACTGTGCGTTTTGAAACACAAAATTATTTTCTTGAGGCCTCATGAGGGTATTTTGTACACCCCCTGCGCAGTTATCTGGCAGGTTGGCCCGCTCGTGCTGTTATCGGACACGTTTTTTCCCAATTTTTTTTTTAGTTTTCCGCCTACGCAGTTTTTGGGCACCTCTCGCAGTTATCAGAGACCCTGCGCAATTATCGGGCAGGTTTTTGTTCACAAAACCTGTCCGATAACTGCGCATAGGGTGTAAAACAATTCAGAAACTTTTCTAAGAGCCTTGTACCAATTTAATGACACAATTTTCGAATTAAACTTTTTTTCTGCATCAAATTTATTATTTTATTTTTTACAATTCGGTGTTTATGTTAGGGTCCGTGCGAGTTCATATCTGTAGACCAAAAAGTCCAGATCATACCAAAACAAACGACCCAAATATTACGTTAAGAATTTGAATGCGTAGTTATTTGATGAACAAAAAAAGATGCCTCTGCCTAATTAAAATTATTTTCAAATTGGGTGATCTTCTGATAATTAAGCCTTTTTCTAATTTTGAAATCCTATTTTCAAGTTTAAAATTCGAGTTTCACTGAAATAGTTCGTTGTATTAACGTTTTAAAGTGTGCCAGCCCTAAAACTTTTCGTTTGGTGACTCTCTATGGATTCCTATTGGCGGAATGGGAGACGGGCCAATAGGATTTGAGCTTCAAAAGGTGTAAATAACTCATAGGGTCGTCGAACATAAACTGAAACTGAATAAAGTATCATATTGGCCTTATACATGCTCATTATTCATATTTTGCTCTCAGTTTTATTTTAATAAAAGGAAAAAAGAAAGTGTTGGAGAATTTCTAAATTTTAAACCGATTTATTCTAGATTTTATCAACTGTTTCAGATTGGGGTTGGGGGTATTTCAAAAATCATGTTAATTTGCATTATTTGAATGATTATCATTCTCAGTTTTGGGTAGACTACAGGTGTTATTTGTAGATTGTGGTGATAAAAACGCCGAGATTTTAATTTGTACTAATTTTGTGATTTTGACGAAAAACAAAATGATTTTTTTTGTGGTATTGTTTTGATCCAATGGACGTGTCGTAGTTTATATTTGGAGATTTAAAATAAAAACGCATGAAATAAATTGTACACGTATATCAATTATTTTGAATACATATGAATTTAAAATTGATCTGGTATGTTTAATACACTCCTGCAAATTCGGATGATTTTTGTGATAAAAAAGTCCGATAAATGCGCGAGTTGTCCGATAACTGCGTACTGTTACACATAGAAACGTAGGCGTTCTGGCAAAACGAACCCGAAAACCGGCCCGATAACTGCTCAAAGTGATAAAAATAATTTGCTGAAAAAGAATTGTTAAAAAAAATAAAATACCCTTTAAAACAACCAGCGGAAAAAAAAATTGGGTCACAAATTTAGGTTAAAACAGATTTTAGGTCAATTCAAAAATATAAAAAAAACCGTTAAATATGTAAGTTATTTTTTTTTGAACCAAGCTGAATTCCCATGAAGATATTTTGTAATTGGCTTCAACATACCGTTAGATTTTGGTTATTTATATTTATATATGTTTTTTAAGTAAGTTTATCGACATTTGGATTATTTAGAGCATGCAAAATCCACCTCGAAAAATAGTTTAAAAAATTATCATTTGAGTTGATCAAATAATCCACATGTTGCATTTTAACCAGTTATACATTACAATGTTGATTTAAAAATTTACGGGAGTTAATTTCACATACCCTCTTATTCATAGTTACAGTCCGAAATTCTATAAGGGACGTTTTTAATTCTCGAAAAACCGTCCACCAAGAGATCAGCGTCCTCATACGCTTAATTTGGGACAAATTTGTTCATAAAAATAGTGTCCGTAATGGGGTTATCACTATTTGAAAAAGCGTCCGTCATGATATAAGTTTCCGTTATGTGAGCGTTTCTTATGGGATTAGGGACTGTACTGGTTTAGTCTCATGAAAATCGGCTGCGCGTTTCTAGTATACCGTGTCGGCATATTTTAAAATGATATTGGCCAATAGGAGCACCCCATTGCAAGAAAAAAAGAAGAAAATTGCTCTATTCTAGAAACGCTGAGCCGATTTTCATGAGGCTAAACCTGTAGGCTAAAAAAAATTCCGAAAAATTATGCTTTGTACCTTTTTTGGAAATACCTTCAGATTTTTTTGTGTTCTTTGGTCTATTATAGAGATAATTATCGACATTTTAGCGCATGTTTAAGGCATGCCAAATCGAGCTCGAAAACGTTAATTTAAATTGCGCGAATTGATTATCGAACATTTTCGGTCCAGGCTTGAAGCATTAAATTTTAACGATCTGATAAATAGTTGAAATCTAAAGCATGTTTTTGGAACGTTCAACGATCCATTGGAACATGAAGATAAGTGACTTACTCAATATTCGGTCCGAAGGCGTGTCACCACAAATTTCATAGCGTTTTAACCCTCGGACAAATTTTTAATCAAATTTTTTTTCCAGAACTCAATAGAATGTATTTTATATCAAAACAAAAAAAATCCCGCTTTTATTCTAGAATAAAATAAGGCTAATTTTCTACGTTCTATTCATTTTCTAGAATACAAAAAGGTAAACTTTTGGGCGTTGACATATATAGTACTGACACAATTTTGAGGAGTGGGGTACTTTCGCGACCACACCATTTGGTCGCGAATCGTTGTTCAAAGTATGGTTTCGCGACCAAATGGTGTGGTCGCGAAAGTACTCATAAACGGTTTTTTTTAGTACCCTTCAACAATTTTGGAGATATGAGAATACGAAACAAATATTTCCAAATGTAAAAATAATACCCGCTAGAGCGTTTATCAGGCCACTTTTGTCTTCCAAGACCGGTCTGGTAAACTCCCAGGCGGCCTGATAAACCCTAATGGCGTTGGCGGAATAGCTGGAATATGTGCAAAGATGGTGGCCTGATAAGCGAACAAGCGGGGAATTGCTCAATACCAAATTGTTATTATGCAATGGGAGACGGCCGGATAAGCGCACGAGCAGGAAATTTGTAGATCCTTGACGGTTAAATTCGAAAATTAATTATTTTAAACAGCGTGTCATTGAATCCGGAAGAAGGATTATTTATTTAAGTTAGTGGGATAATCTCGACTAATCCAAATATGAACGTGGACAATTGTCCATTTCAATAATACCCAATTACAATGGATACTCTTTTAATTATTAATGGAAATACATTCCCTAATCCCATATAGCACGTCATGCCAAAATTTTTAAATCAAACATTGGATTGAAACGGTAGAAAATAGCGTGGCTTAGTAGAGCGTCAGTTATTTTCATTGGCCAGGATAATCCTCGTTAATTAATAAAAAAAAAAACGGATTTTCATCTTGATAATGCATCGGATGCAAAAAATTAAAATTGTCAACTTTTTTGGATAAAATTATTTTCAGGAAAAGCGGTTTTGTGACCGTTTTGAAGTGAGTTCTGATTCTTCAAAAAGTTACCGCACTTAACTCGTCCCCGTTCGCGAAAAGACGCACCCCGTCCCCGTCGTATTCCAGCATTTTTGCTGGATCGCGCTTAATAGGCGATAGAGAAAAAACGCGACAATATTTTTCAATAATTTTTTTTCTATTGACAAGCTGTGGGACTTCGGCGTTAATCAACACATCAAACGTTATAATTCAGAAAAAAACATATTACTTAAAACGGTGTTTTNTTTTAACAAATAAACTTATCAAAAACATTTTTATTGATTGAAAAAGAACTCCAAAAGACCATCTGGCTATTTTTCTATTTGAAAAAGCGCTCACTGCCCAAAACGGGATACACGCCACTAGAGTTTCGGTGTCGCGTGTCCAATTTCAAAAATATTTTTTTTTTCATTTTGATATCAAAAAATAGAAAATTAAATTTCAGGTAGATTTGTCAAAACAATTTTCTTCTGAGAGGTGTTTATCATACTAAAATTTACTAAAAAGAGGCGATTCCAGCAAAAATGCTGGATTAAAACGGGGACGAGTTAATATGGAATTTTAAGAGAAAATTTTGAATTACGTTTTCCAGAAAAGTCAGGGGTCTCTAGATGTGCGTTTTTTGGGAAAAATTTCTAATACCTCTAGATGTGCACCTTTTTCAGGCCGATTTTTCCAATTGTGCGTCTAGATAGGACACTATTTTCAAAAATTTTCTTTAGATGTTCACTTTTTTGTTTTATTAAAAAAAATAGTTTTGTTATTTGAATAAAAATGACGAGCATGACTTTGAAAGGTAAAAAAAAAGATACTTTTAGCCTAAAAGTTTTAGGCACAACTCATGTCTGGAATATGACTAATTATTAAAAAATGGCTCTAATTTGCCTAATCAGTTTCATGGCAAGAAGATTCAGAAATATAGACCTTTAGTTTTAAATAGAATTCGTTATTAAAAAAGGGTTGAGACACTTTTAGTTAAAATATGTCTAGCGATGGCAACCACTCAAATGTTGAGGACGAATTTTAAATTAAAAAAATGTTTTAATACAAACGCCTTCACCGTGCCACTTTGCGATCTCTGGAATAACCTAAGTGCGTTTTTCATTATTTTTTAGGGGTTAAACCGATCTTGAGTCGAAGTTTTAATCATCATGCTTTATCATCTGGAACAAATGTTTTTGGATTTGGTGATCCTACTCAGCGTTTCACATGAATTTCTGCCATTTTCTTCCCGCATTTTCTGGATGGCTATATTCGAGTTTTTGACGTGCGGGAAATACAAAAGAAAAAACGGCGGAAATTCATGTAAAACGCCTAGTAATAGTAAAAATCTTGAAATAGTATATCCCACATGGTCCCTGGAGATCTTTTCATTGAAATTCTAGAATTGTTCCATGAAAAAGTTTGACATCAAAATTTGGCCCTTCGAATTATATGCTTTGTATGAGAAAATCATTATTATATTTTCGATCTTTGTAAATGCGTCATAATCGTCAGCGGCAGGATCACAGGACCATTTTTTGTTCTTGACCCCTCGAAGCTTATAACATCATGTAGCGCATAGCACTTACGTAAGTTGTTATACAATTTCTGGTGATTATGATTTTTTGCGTTATTCAGTTGTTTTTTCGATGGTTTTTCAATTGAATATTGCTTTTGTTTTTGTGAAAATCAATGACAAATAAAATCGCGCATTTTATTTGTGGTTGAAGAAGCAAAAATATTATTCTATCTAGTGTGCCAAATTGATTTCGAAGGAAAATTTCTCAATTTAACAGATGACGAAAATTTTAATAAAAAGTCGAATGTTGATTTTTTTAGCATAAAAAATGACGTATAAAAAATTCAGTATAAATGTCATCGTTTTGTATGATAGTTAATGATAGTATGAAATTGCGTGTATATAAAAACGCACTTAAAAAATTCACAATAATTCGCAATAGTTCAAAAAAATTGGTAAAGCCAAGTTGTATAACTCGTCAAACTACGTCGATCTGACTATTCAGAAATTGATTTGGGCCACCAGGGCCCACTAGAGAGCTGTTTGAATTATCCAAACTACGTCAATCGAATTTTCTCGAAAAGTTGAGGGGGGTCACCAATACCCGTTTTCCCTACGGGGCCTCCATATGCCTTAAATCGACGAAAAAATAAGTTGCATGTCTATTTACACGCACTTCCCCTGGGAGTTAATATGAAAAAGATTTTATGAACATATATATCTAGAAAAAACAATAAACAGCACGTTTATTCGGCCACTTTCGGTTTCAAAGACTTGCCTAATACAGCTGGTGTGGTAACGAAGTGACAGTGAGTGAACGAAGTGACACTTTTTGGAGTTTTTAGAACACACACTTGGAAAAAGTGGGCAAAAGTGACGGAACGAAGTGATAGTAATGAAACGAAGTGACAGTTTTTTGACCAAAAGGTCGGCAACGAAACTGTCACGTCGTTACCACACCAACTGTAAACGGTTAGGGCGTAGGCATAATAACTAGAAAATGCAAAAAAAGTGGCAAGATAAACGCACGAGCGAGGAATTTCGCAATACCAAATCATTATCATCAAATGATAGACCGGCCGGATGAACGTACGAGCGGGCAAAGTGGCCGGTTAAGCGTGCAAGGGGTGTATATTGTCAACATTATATTGATATGTTGGAATAGTCAAAAACGGACCATTATTCTGTTTGTATTTGATACTAATTCAGATGGTGACAGAAATCTACTCAAAATATATAAATGCAATAATAATAATCTTGGTTACATATATTCGAACCGCCACCTACACGTTTGAACCGTGACATATTCAAATGAGCACTTTTTTTGTTTCTACTTTCTGTCAAAATCCATTTAACCCTAGAAGAACACCAAAACAAAAATTGAATTTGACGTTTGCGTTTCGAGGGAAGCATTTGATTCCTCTTGTGAGACCGCTAATTGCGTATAATCCTTTCGAAATCGGTTAACGGGTAGCGATTTAGGCGATTTGATTTGTTAACTGGTCAAATCCCGTTCGTCCTATCGTAAGGAGTTGAACTTAACACGAAAGAAAAACTTGAACAAAAACTTTTGACAAAAAACGTGTTACACCACCTACCTAAGTAAGTTAATACTGAGTAAGTTAACAATCTTCAAGTAAGTTAATCATCTTCAGGTAAGTTAACAGTTTGCTCGCGTCAACTGTTCCGTCAACTCCCTACCTAAGTAAGTTCTTGGGTGTATAACGTCCGGACTTAATGAATATGGGATTTTTTTAACTTTAAGAAAATACACAATCTATAGATTTCTCAATTGAGCACCCACGCACACACGCTGATTGGCTAAGGGAATCGGAGCGCGCTCTCTCGATTGGCCTCCCTCTTGCTCATCGTAATAATGCAATTCGCAAAAAAATGCAAAGAAGGATGAGTTTTTTTGTTCAGAACAATCCCATATTCATGGGATCCGGGCGTTATTTAAATTTTCAAGTAATCTTCAAACACAGGTAAAATTGACGCTTTTAGAATAATTACGTAATTTCACGTTTTTTTCTAATAACAGTCAGGGTCGCTCGATGTGCATTTTTGATTTCAGAATTACGTGCACATCGAAAGATATATGGCCCATATATAATATGGGTGGAATTGGCCTATAAAAAGATGAACTATTTCTTAGCCAATCAGCATCAAAGGTAATCAAATGTCAATGAAAATATGGTTTGAATTAAAAAGGTGATGACGTTATTTAATTAATAATCAATAATGTCGTTTAATTGTTTATTTTATTATATGATCTTGTAAGCAAATATATCTAACCACTTAATTCCGGCTTGCAAAGTCGGCAAGGGGTTAAGTCGGAAATTAACAATTTAAATCATTATTAATAATAGGGTGGAAAATATTCAAAATGTTCGTGGAAAATACCTAACAGATAGTCGGCATTAGTGGTTCTAATTCTCCCCCGAAGAAAGAAAAATTGTTTTGAGGTTGTTTAGTTTGTTTTTCGCCGAAGATGTCAGATAATGCTCGAATCTTGTGGTTTTGCGGGAATAAAAAAACTAGAAAAAACCAAGAAAAATACACTAGAGTACCGTAAATAGACCAAAGTGGTGGTCACACGACAACTCATCCCAAATTACTAAAAACTAATGAACAATCTTTTCAGTTTAGAAAATGGAACATCCAATTCTCAAAAGTGGAATTTTTTGTGATTAACCCCTGAATACAAAAAATGTAAAGTTTTCCAGTCTTGCGTTTTCAATCAAGTGTTTTCAGGAAATCTCAGAAAAAAATCTACATATAGATATAGGTAGATATAGGTAGATATAAATATCAAATAATACACCACTTGCGCCGTTATGTTTCACCCCGTTATGTTCCAATTCTTACCGTTCGTCCCGTTATGTTACATTTTTTTAGCAAACAATTTAATGTCGTTTTTGCTTACGCACTACGGCGTTATGTTACAATTTGTAAAAAAAACGCGTATTTTGCAATACTTTTGAGTTACGTAATCACTATTTTCCGTTATATTACAAAAAACACGTATTGTTCAATATTTTCGCCGTTCGTCCCGTTATGTTACAATTTGTACAAAAAACACGTATTGCGCAATATTTTCCCCGTTTGTCCCGTTATGTTACAATTTTTCTTTGGCCTTTTCCAACGAAATCGTTTACGCACTGCGCCGTTATGTTACAATTTTTTTTTTGGCGTTTTCTAACGAAATCGCCTACGCACTGCGCCGTTATGATACAATTTACCGTTATGTTACACTTTTTTTTTTATTTGGTTTTGAAACAAAATGGCGCACCTGGTGTAGTCGATATACGCCCTAACCCTATTATGTTTCACACTACTATCTGAAATTTTTTTTTCTGTACAGTTTTTTCCCCGGAATTTATTTGTTTGTATGTATAGCACTGTGCCATTAGCTTTCATTGTTTTTAATTGGTTTTGAAAGATTACGGCGCAGGCGATGTAATTGGTTCAAATTTACCGGATTTCGAGCACTATGTAACAAGTTGTTCCAGAAATAACACAATTAACGAATATATACTAAAATAGACCATTAATTTTCATCTCATCCAAATGAACTTGATCATAAATTGGAACGTCATTTTTTGTCACT
>SCLG01002969.1:0-10703 GCA_004367875.1 Oikopleura albicans
GTTCAGTGAGTCATTTTGATATAAATTAACCCTATTAGTGGCGCTAATCCTATTACGGCCGCTTTTTTTGAGAACCGAAAACGGCCGTAATGGGAGTAAGGACTGTATAAAAAATAACACGAATCAGATGAACGGTTAACTGCTCATCGTGTAAGCGCAATAATGGACCGTTAAATGAGCACCTTTTGTAAAATGTATGCGGACGCCTATATCACATGCGTAGTTATATGGCGAAATTTAAAATACCACCGAACCATTTGAAAGAACACTTTCTATTCAAAAACGTGTTATCTAAAATGAAAAATGCTACACCCCCTGCGCTGTTATCTTGCAGATTTTCCCGTTGGCTCCGTTATCTTGCAGATTTTCTTCGGCCAACTTTCCAGGAATCACTATCTTTATGTGTAAAGCCCTGCGCTGTTATCTTGCAAATATACCCGTTCGCTCGGTTATCTTACGGATTTTTTCATGCGATAGTTGTAAGATAACAGCGCAGGGGGTATTATTGCAAATGAGAAGTGTGTAGGTTGTCAACATAGACTTTTTTCAAAGAACTTGTGTAAAAACGTGCCCATTTGAATATCTGAATATGGGTTTCATTTGAATGCTTGACTTATCATATGTTTTTCAAAGGATTTTTAACTTGTGCGTCAACGTAAACGATGGACAATTTGTTTTAGCATTAAAAGTGTTATTTTAAATGTTATTTCAAATGGTTATGTGGTGTTTTATCAGTTCGTGATATTTCAACGCAAATAATGATATGGACAGCCTAATAAGGGGCTAGCCTAAAAGTATACATCCTAATAATATGTTCTGAACTCATTTTATTTAAGGGTTGTTTGTTCGACGAGTTTTTGGCACGAGATCCAGACTTCTCGGTTATCCGGCGTGGATCCGGCATCATGCAAGCGACGTGTGGAGACCTTTTGCTGCGCGATTGTGCAAATTACATACCGCCAATGTCGCTGGAAAATTTTGCCTGTGGGTTTGGAGTTGACTCTGTTGGGAAAGATGTGTGGCCTTACTTGTATTTCAAAGACGTAGCTGATATATTGTCGGCAAAAACCTTTCCTCCGATAACAGTGTTTTCAAAGAAAGGAGACAAGTTGTATGAAGACGAATTGGCGGACATCTGTGAGACCTGGGTTATGGCGGATTTGTTCGACAATATGGACAATCCATGCGCCATCCGAACATTCCGAACCTGTTTGGCATATTTCGGTCTGCCCGTCGACGAATACTCTACCGAAGAGCTAGATCAACCAGGCTTCATTCCGGACAATTTAAAAGCCCCAGAACCATATCTGATGGTTTCCCCCGAAAAATATAAAGTCTGCAAAGACGATTTCGAGCGAAAAATGACGAGTGGCGAATGGACATCAATGATGGACGCGTTAAAGCAATACAACCTGATCGACTGTCATTTGCTACAAAGATCCTGGAAGTCGTATTGCGACTTGTATTTCAACACGTTTGGTATTGACACACAAAGAACAATGTCGTTAAGGTAAGAATTTCAAAAAAATTTTTATATAAAACTCATACACCACCTAACCATTTAAATTAACAATAAAATTTCCAAAAAAAACGCGTTAATTCAAATGAAAATTGTTAATCTCAATGCAAACTTGTAATTCAAATAGCTAATATAGATGAAAGTGCGGAAAAATCGACCAAGAAATATTAAATCGAACGCTAATTAAAAAATCGGATAAAAACGTGTTACTTCAAATGTGAATTCTAAATTCAAATACAAAATGTTAATTCAAATTGTGTTAATTTAACTGGTTAGGTGGTGTATTTGTATTAGCATAATAACGCCTGGAGTTTTAACTAGTTTTTTTGGGTTTTTTTAAATTGTTGCGGTCCGTTATCTGGCGAAAGTTATTTTGGCCCAATTTTCCAAAATTGATTTATATTTTGAATGTTTAATTATTTTGCTTTCGTTATATTACAGATTTTTTTTCATGCAAAAGTTGCAAGATAAGAGCTCAGGGGGTGAAAGCAGCTTTAAGTAAATCTCACAAAGGCTGATAGGATTGTGGTCAGATAACTGCGCATATCTGTATTTATTTGAAACTATTTTATTGAAAAGGGTCCGAGTCGTTTTTAACCGTAAAAAACTATATGGAATACAGCAAAATAAATTAAAAACATATTTTAGTCAAGTTGCCCAAACGGTGTTGTTTCGTCATTATCCGGAAGACGAGATTCCCATGCTGTCCTTCTCCAGCGAATTCACATGGTTAAACAAAGAAGTTCGAAAAAATTTGTACGGAGGACTTTCCGCGGTTTTTAGAAGACACGCGTCGGTCAAACTCACCGGTAACTACCCGCCGGCAGTATACCATACCCCCAATGGTGATCGCATTTCAAAAATACAGCAGCTGGATGTCAACTCGCTGTACTCTACTGTGATGAAGCTACCCCTGCCAATCGGTACTGGCGTTTTCTACAAGTGCGACGAAGATGGCTATTTTAAAGCCGAATTGATGGGCAAAAACTTGGGAGACAATGCTAGCAATATAAGTCTTGAATGGCTCAATTCGATGCAAGCGCAATTTGTCGAGAATGGGCGGCTCTGCAAGATCCAGACGGCGGTAAATGGTGTTGAAAAAGCTATTGGCGATTATCACCTTGATGGNGTTCGTTGTGTGTCAATACCAAACGTGTTGAAATACAAATCACAATACGACTTCCAAGATCTTTGTAACAAATGACAGTCGATCAAGTTGTATTGCTTTAACGCATCCATCATTGATTTCCATTCGCCACTCGTCATTTTTCGATCGAAATCGTCTTTGCAGACTTTATACTTTTCGGGAGAAACCATCAAATATGGTTCTAAAGTCTTTAAGTCGTCCGGAATGAAGCCTGGTCGATCTAGCTCTTCCACAGAAAACCCGTCGACGGGCAGACCGAAATATGCCAAACAGGTTCGGAATGTACGGACGGCACAAGGATTGTCCATATTGTCGAACAAATCCGCCATAACCCAGGTCTCACAAATGTCCGCCAATTCGTCTTCATACAACTTGTCGCCTTTCTTTGAAAACACTGTTATCGGAGGAAAGGTTTTTGCCGACAATATATCAGCTACGTCTTTGAAATACAAGTAAGGCCACACATCTTTCCCAACAGAGTCAACTCCAAATCCACAGGCAAAATTTTCCAGCGACATTGGCGGTATGTAATTTGCACAATCGCGCAGCAAAAGGTCTCCACACGTCGCTTGCATGATGCCGGATCCACGCCGGATAACCGAGAAGTCTGGATCTCGTGCCAAAAACTCGTCGAACAAACAACCCTTAAATAAAAAGAGTTTAGAACACATTATTAGGAGGTGTACTTTTAGGCTGACCCCTTATTGGGCTGTCCATATCATTATTTGCGTTAAAATATTACCAACTGATTAAACACCACATAACCATTTTAAATAACATTTAAAATAATACTTTTAACACCATAAAATTGTCCATCGTTTACGTTGACGCACAAGTTAAAAATCCTTTCAAAAACATATAAGTCAAGTCATTCAAATGAAACCCATATTCAGATATTCAAATGGGCACGTTTTTACACAAGTTCGTTCGAAAAAGTCTATGTGGACGACCTATACACTTCTCAGTTGCAATTATACTCCCTGCGCTGTTATCTTGCAACTATCGCCTAAAAAAATCCGCAAAATAATGGAGCGAACGGGTATACTTGCAAGATAACAGCGCAGGGCTTTACACATGAAGATAGGGATTCCTGGAAAATTGGCCGAAAAAAATCTGCAAGATAACGGAACCAACGGGAATATCTGCAAGATAACATTTTTTATTTTAAATAACACGTTTTCGAATAGAAAGTGTTATTTCAAATGGTTCGGTGGTATTTTAAATTTCGGCAATATAAATACGCATGTGATATAGGCGTCCGCATACATTTTACAAAAGGTGCTCATTTAACGGTCCATTATTGCGCAATTAGCAGTTAAGCCGCCACTTTCGGGCGAAATTTATTCCGTAAGTAACGCGTACACGATGAGCAGTTTACCGTTCATCTGATTCGTGTTATTTTTTAAACAGTCCTTACTCCCATTACGGCCGTTTTCGGTTCTCGAAAAAAGCGGCCGTAATGGGATAAACGGCCGTAATGGGATTAGCGCCCCTAACAGGGTTAATTTATATCAAAATGACTCACTGAACTTTTAAATGTTAATTCCACGACCTATTCCACGATTTATATGACAGAATAGCGTTCAAAGGGTTTATTTTTGAATTTATTGAAATTTTTGCTTATTATTTGTCAAGAAAAAAAAGCAAAGAAAAAGAACTTTTGATCCCATAAATATGAATATAAACAAGCGGCCGTAATGGGATAATCACTTTTTTGACGGAAAAAGCGGCCGTAATGGGATAAACGGCCCTAATGGGAGCGCCCGTAATGGGAGTAAGGACTGTAGTTAAATGGAAATAAAATTAAAAAAAAATTCGAGAAAAACACACATAAGGCCAATTCTCGCAGAGAGAATTACTGTCCCCACGCTCAATACGATACAAAATGACGTCATCAGTTCAATACGACACACTTTTTTCGTATCAGGCCGAAGGCATTAATATTGATAACGGTTTACTGAAAAGCTAATATTAAAGCACTAAGTTGCTCAAATGAGTTGTGAGGGTTTATGATTGACCTTATAGCCTATTTAGATTAGTAATATAAGTTTCACGGGAAAAAAACACTAAAAAATATTTTTTAGACCAAAAAGCCAATCAGCCCAATACGATACACTTAGCTCAACACGATACACTTTTTTCAGACAAAGTGTATTGTATTGAGCGTGGCGACTGTATACCACATTTCCTTTTTTTTTAATTTCGATTAAAAAATGGCATTTAAACATAAAAAGATGTACATCGCGAGGTATCTACAATTTATGTGAAAAAAAACGCACATAGCGAGACACATGCACATCGAGAGACCCCTATCATATCTTGTTAGATTATAAGCTATACTGTATATAAATATGATACCCGGGGTGCGCTTTTAACCGTCTACATTTGGTTTTCAAAAAAGGCTTGTTACCGGGTAGCTGTTTAAAGACGTACCTTGTGTTTGTAAGGTAAGCTATAAGTTATAGCATATAAGGTTATGAAAACCTTATCGTAAAAATTCCACATCCCGGAAACTACGATTTGGGTTATATGTTTTTATCCATTTTCTGTATATGCTATAACTTATAGCTTATCCTTATATATTATATGTGTATACAATGTAGCTTATATAAAAAAATATGATAATGAAACGGTGTTCGTAATTATAAATATGTTTTGACTAACCTTTAATAAGGGAACATCATATCGTTCTCCATTAAACGATAGAACTCGAAGCTTTTGACAATCTTTGAGATACGCGATATGACGATTGATTCGACCGAGTATTCGAGGTGGCAACGTTTTACGGCCCTCGTTGTGATTTTTTCTACTGGTATACAGTTTGATCAGATGTTTGTTGATGTAGCCCGGTTGGTGCTTGTGGAAATCGACCTGCCATTCCTCGAGTTTATCGACAAAATCTTTGACCATTATTTTGAGTGACTCTGGTTCCATGTTTTTGCGGAACAGGAAGCACTCTTTTTCTTCGCCAAACGTGCGCGTCAGAGCTATAGTAACCGGTGTATGCACCAGTCCACGCTCAGACGGTATCAGTAAGCTCTCGACGTCCCAAAAGACTGATTCAGTTTGGCGGAAATCGGCTGGGAGTATACCTTCCTTCTTCAATTCATCAATTACGTGGCAGTCGCTTCCCATGATGACTTGATCGCATGTAATTCGATCCAGTTTGTGTGCTTCTTGATGTGCCGCTAGTTTGCTTTCTCGATGAGCATAAAACGTGCACTCGGGTTCCTCACAAGGCCAGTAGTTGAGTACTTTGCTGTTTGCCACATAACAGGTAGCGTCCAACAGGGAGACTTTTTCGGTTTCGATATCCCAATTATCAGGAACAATCATGTGCAGCATCTTTTCTTCTTTGCACGCGCCAAATACGAGTTCCCCATAAGCGTCTCTGTTCTGGTTGTGCATTTTCCATAGTTGAAGATGACATCCATACGTTTCTTTGAAAGTTCGAAAATCACAAAGAAATATATCATCGGATGGCCACATATTACGATAAATGTGAGCTTCTGTTTTTTCTTTCTTGGCATCTAACGCTAACGCTTCGAAAACAGACGCTTTGATTATGTGGTCGCCATTTTTCATAGTCACGCGGTTGAGATATTCCTCAATTTCGAAAACCATTCGTAAATCACTAGAATTATAAATTTAATACATGTCTTTCTGAAAATCTGATCACTTGTTTAGAAAACTCAAATAACTATAAATTCTATACACAGGGTACGCCGTTAACCGTCCAATTTTCGATTCTTAAAATTTCTCAAAAAATTACCCTTGCGTTAACCGTCCGAAAACCCATTAACAGTCCAGTTTTAATAACCGAAAACTGGACGGTTAACGGCGTACGCTGTGTTTTTCGATTCTACTCAAAAACCCTATCATATGAGTCTAAACATACTAAAACTATACACATCTAGAGGTATTTACAACTTTTGCTAAAAAACGCACATCTAGATACCCTTGACTATATTACACCAGGTGCGCCATTATGTTTCAAAACCAAATCAACGAAAAAAATGTAACATAACGGAAAATTGTAACATAACGGCGCAGTTTGTAGGCAATTTCGCTGTAAGACGCCAAAATAATTCAAAATTGTAACATAACGGGACCAACGGCTAAAATGTTGCGCAATACATGTTTTTTTCTATAACATAACGGAAAATAGTGATTACGTAACTCAAAAGTATTGTGAAATACGCGTTTTTTTGTACAAATTGTAACATAACGGTGTAGTGCGTAGGCAAAAAACGCCAGAAATTTTTTTTTTTAAATGGTAACATAACGGGACGAACCGGAAAAGTTGTAACATAACGGGATGAAACATAACTCGCAACTGGTGTATAATAAATAAGTTTATAAAAAAATGCTATTCTCCTCTGAGACTTTCTTTTTTTATTATTGCACCAATTCATTTCTATCGCCTCCTAGACCCGATATGATATAAACTTGATTAAAGGATTGGTCAGTCATGTTGTGTACAAACTAAACCCCAAAATCACTAGAACCCATTTTTGCTACTCATTTTATGTTTTATTACTATTGAAGGAGTTAGCTATTGCTATCAATAACGGTCAAGTTCATTTGGATAACAAATTCTAGAAATATCGAGGTTTTGTAAATTACGATGAAAATTTCAATTGATAAAATTGGCCACACAACTTTCCAAAATTTCCTACACTTAACTTGTGTTTTATTTTCTAATTTTCACAAAATGGTATCCTTCAGTGTTCCGAGAAATGGTCAAACATAATTCGATTGCAAAGTTCGATACGAATCACAACGCATGACATATTTTTCCGATTAATTTTGATTTTTTTATAGAAAATTTTTTAACCTTGCACATCGTTGCGCCCAATTGCATGTTGCCTTTTTGCGATAGCATTTCTTGTTCATGAAATTTCAAGGTCACGAAGTTAGATGATTTTTCAGTTTTTTTGAAATAGTTTTTTTGTTTTAGATTTCAGACGCAAAAAAGCCCACTTGGAAATCAGCGTCTTGATAACTGAAACATTTAACCAAAAAATGACCGGCTCAATTTTCAGTTTTTATCAAGTTCAAGTCGCCCTGGAGGTTATGTTCAAGTCGCCCTGGAGGTTATGTTCAAGTCGCCCTGGAGGTATGCTGGTCATAAGTATAACAATAAAAATAATTTGACGTTTAAGTAGAATCTTAATAAATCAACACAAAAATAATGTTATTGCTGTTGTAGAACGGATTTTATAGCGTTTTTGCCAAACGCACTATTTGTAAACAACTCGACTGACAGGTCCTAAAATTGTAAACGGTACCCAAGAATTTGGGCTACAGCATGAGTGTGGTTTCCTGTAGGTAGAATTGATTTACCCGTTTTCACGATCGATCAAATATTACATAAATAGTATTGTAACAACATTTTTTACCCTTGATAGCTTTTTTAATAGACGATAATTCACCTGAAAGTTGGTTTTAGTTTTACAATAACCCCTTCTAATACTGTATGGGGTAAAATAACGTGCTTCTCGCTTTCCTAGTTTTTAAGCCTAGAAAGAATACAAAATTTGAGAAAACGACAAACATGTTATTTTACCCCATACGGTCTTAGAAGGGGTTATTGTAAAACTTAAACCCACTTTCAGGTAAATTATCGTCTATTAAACAGGCTATCAAGGGTTAAAAATGTTGTTACACATTGGGCACAAAAAAAGTTACCGTATATCACCGTGATACCCGCAATTTTGGGATTGAAAACCGTTCACGCAATAGAACGCGTGTGAACGTGCATCACCGGTTTGCACGAAATAGAACGTTCTCGATTTACATCCCTGGTTACAGACTGTAAAATGTTCTTACAGACTGTAACTTACAGTACTATTTATGTAATAATTGATCGATCTTAAAGCCGGTAAATCGATTTTACCTACAGGNTATGGTTTATTCCGATTAGTAATCCCTATAGATTTTTATGCAATTATATGAAAGAGGTAATAATTTAACACTAGAACTTTTAATCTAGAAGAGGTATAAGTTATACGGTATAAATTATACCGTATAAGTTATACGGTATAACCTAACCAATTCATTATAATCTCTTGTCTTTATAATAGACGTTGAGCGGTACTGTGATTCAAAACACGTTTCAACAATTGTTATTTGTCCAATCTATGTCTCATGTTAAACATATCATATGTTACATATCATATGTTAAACATATCATATGTTACATATGGTTACGATTGTTGATCCAGCAAATTGACTTCATCATTATTTATAGTTAAGGATGCTATATTGTTTTGTTTATACGATAGTTTATAGTCTATAAGTTTAAGACTATAAATTATACATATACAGTAGGCTGTCCCAAGCATTTTTCAATGGTCTTCAGATCAAAAAAATTCTATACCAGATGATAAAGCATGATCTACTCATTAAAAATATTCATATACTCCAAAGCTTGGGATAGCCTTGGGAAACAGAAGAAGCTAAGATATACACCCCCTGCGCTGTTATCTTGCAACTACCGCATAAAAAAATCCGCAAGATAAAGGAGCGAACGGGGATATCTGCAAGATAACAGCGTAGTGCTTAACACATAAAGATAGAGATTCCTGGAAAATTGGCCGAAAAAAATTTGCAAGATAACGGAGCCAAGGGGAAAATCTACAAGATAACAGCGCAGAGGATGTAATCAGAATTTTTTTCTTTTTTTTTTCATTTGTTTTTTTTTAACATTTTTTTTTTTTCATCTGATGCATTCGTTTTTTTTCATTTTATGCATTCGTTTTTTTTCCATTTTTTACAGTTCAAGTACAAAAAGTAACGACAATACCATCGTAAACTATGATTAATGGTCAAGTGAATTTGCTGGATCAATAACCGTCACCATACTGTGTGGTCCAACAATGAATCAGCCAGGGAAAATTTCCGCACGGAGGTTTATATTGTTTCAGCAATTAAAGTGCGTTTAAAAATTTGCTCTGTCTCATTAATGCTTTGAACACGCTGTATGTTTGGTATGAGATATTGAAATCTATGAATAATTGCCAACACACTACGCAGTTATCTTACATCTTTTTTAGAAAATTGATTTATAATACTCGATACAATTAAAATTCTACCAAGAAATATTAAAACATCACGAAAATCTTTTAAAATGTTGCCGGCGACTTTGTCTGCTTCTCTTAGAAATTACGTAACCATTTATTATTATATATTTGAGCTCTTTCACTAAATAAGTGCAAAGTATCTATGACAGTTTGCTCTTATATAGTGGTGCATATGATTTTAATGGCACTTTTTTGATGTAAATGGCTAATTTTAGATAACTGCACAGTGTGTGGGCGGAGAAGTTGGAAAATTGTTTCCTACAGGGTGAGGTAATATAGATACTAAGCCGTTTTTTCGGTGACTTATACTCGCTGAGCACACTCGCAAACCAAAAACGGCTTACCATCTATATTACCTCACCCTGTAAAGAAGTTAAGATAATGGAAACTATTGAGGTAATATTAAAAGATACCGACGTTAAATATAATGGCGTAACTGGTGTATATAACCTATATCATATGGCCTATATAATTTTTATGCAACACAGTGTGTTCCCAAAAAATAGACGAAGTTTTGGGTTAAAAAAAAAGTAGCAACTCACCATAAATCAGGATTCTCGTCAGAGAACGTTTTGGAAATTAAATTGACATCAGTTCCATTTTCTCGCGTTCCAGCTCGGACTAATACAGCTTCATCTTTGATACTTTTTTGACGCCATATTCGGAATTTTACGCCAAATTTTTCCTCCATTCGGTCCAAATTTTCGGCTGTTGGCGGGGGACATTTTTTCATGAAATTTTCAAATTCTTTCGTTTCTCTTTTTAATCTCGATATAAGTTTCCAACGGGCGGAAATAGACAACGCTCTTCGTTCCGATTTTTCTCTCACAGTGACGGTAATAAATAACGCTGCATATATATCGAATTTTGAAGGATATTTTTCCTTATCCTTAACAAAAAATCGGCATTCGGTGGTCGGAGGCATAATAAATGCAAAAAAAAGAATAAAAAT